>JAABNY020000095.1:11722020-11738584 GCA_015164015.2 Brevimyrus niger | reverse complement strand
CCCCATAAGGATATGTTTACCCTACGTGTGTGTGTGTGTGTGTGTGTGTGTGTGTGTGTGTGTGTGTGTGTGTGTGTTTGTGAGAGAGAATATATTTAGGGTGTACCTCAGCCTTCTGGCCTCTGTTCTCTGAGACACTCACTGTGACCCTGTACTAGACAAGCAGGTAGGAAAATGGATGGATATGGGGATATGTGCTGTTTATACCCTTTACCAAGCTGCTATCTGACACTGTCTTTGAGAGCAGTGAGCCGTACAAAGTTTGTCGTCCAGCCAACTTGAAATCTGACCTTCATGCCATCAGAACTATGTCAAACCCACCGTGAGTTTTTGATGATCATTAAGAAGGCGATGATCCAGCAAGACATACATATATTTAGTCAAACACCTTGGAAGGTATTTTTCTTCCACTGAATGGGGTCAGACACCAGCAACTCTGGCAATATTTTTCTACAATAAAGAGTATCGGATAAAGCTTTACATGAACTGCACCTTCCTCATGCATTTATTATATATTTATAGAACATTCAATGCACCTTTGTAATGCATTCATAATGCACTATTGAGTATACTTCCTATTCTAACATACCTTTAACATAACCTAACAGTTTTAATATACATTAATAACAAGCACTATATGATAATACCTAACAGTATAACTGTATGCCCATTGCCTCATAATGTTTGCAGTCATATACTGTAGGTTAATGGAGAAGAAGGCGGAGCTGCACTCCACCAAGGTACAATTTGGACATAAAGTGGCCAAATATCATTATAAACTAATTTACTTTATCGATACTACCTATATCAATGTTCAGGTAATATATCTGTTTTCTTTATTTTAACATGACTGTGTGATCTGAAGTTTTATCACATGACAACATACAGCTTGAAATCTTACTGTTCAAAATGTTTTTTATTCTGTCAAATAGTATACTACGCATTGAGGATACAGAAATCCAAAGTTGTCTACTTAAATCCTCTTTTTTTTTCCTGAAAGGTTACTGAGGAAAGTTTCACAAAGAGCTACTGACCTGGAGTTTAGCACTAAATGTGTGACTTGACTTTTAATAAACTGGGCATTTCAGGCCAACACAGAAAAATTCAAAAGTTAAAATACACTGCAGTCTAGTAACAGTATCTTTTTCTGAGATAAAAGTAGTTGGTGGTGTAGTGAACAGCATTTCATTTTTGGATATAGGAATTAGGAATCTGACAATTTACAGAATAAATTTGGAAAAAAATTTGGAAAAAGCCTTTGTCGGTAGATAAGGTAATAGATAAAGTTAATCTAATGTAAGGGAAAGCTTAGTGGAAGAGATATTTTAGTTCTGTACAGCTTATTTGCCTGGATGTTGTTGGATGGCCTGAGACTACGTGAGAGCTTTTTTGGAGAGTTATTGGGAATTTGTTCATTAAATTAATCAGTCACTGTTCATTCACTCAAACCCTTACCTACATCTGTCATATTTCCAGTTATTTATTTACTATGCTAGTAACAAAACCCAAAACCTACACTCTGCTTTGGTGCTGTTCTTGTTTGGACAGGATGACTTGGCATCTTCTTCATACACATGTTCTGCTTTGCATATTTTGTAAAACCTTTTCTCCCTCACATCACAGTTTTTTTGTTGACCCGTCTTTTCTCTTACAGAGTAGTGCATTTCCTTTTTATCATTGTGATGGCAGCTAAAAAAATAACAACCTTACAATTTTATAGTTAAAATGTTTAATCTTTTAAAATTTCCAGGCCCAGGGACAAGAAGTTCTATAGCCCTTGTCAACTGCCTTAGAACCCAAGGCCTCTGTTTATCATTTGGTACTAGTCGAAGTTTAAAGAATCGTTCCAACAGTCGCTTTAATGAATAACAATGACTTTAAAGACCTGGCTACTTGAAAAAAAAAGAATAATTGAAGAAAGACTCCAGCAATGGAGGTGAAACCCCAAAAATGCCACATCTGCCTTTAATACAGTTTGTGTTTCTGGGTGACACCTTGTTAGGAGTGTCACAGCACTAAAAGAAACAAAGATGTCCTTGAATATGATGAAAGTGTGTTCTTTTCTTGTAGATCTGACAGCTCTGTTACAATGACTGGAGTTTGCAGTTATTGCTGCAGAGTTCCTCTCTCACATCTCAAGTGAACCTTGTCCAGCTGAGAGCACAATAGACAGTTTGAGGTGTGGAAAGTTGTTATCTGTCAAGAACTACTGAAAATACTGGACCATTGAAAAACTGATTACCTAAAGCTACCTAATTGATTAGCCTCAGAAGCATTTCGTTTAGTCAGTTTCTGTGCTGGACTATTTGAAAGGATCAGGGCACAATGCCCTCGTATCTTCCCTTCTTGTTGGATTCATTAGGCACTTATTCAGTTTTGTCATATCATTATTTCATTTTATATTATATTAGAAAGGGCTTCCTCAGCCTCAAGGAAAAATAACTTCTATGCACTAGCTTAAACTAGAACCTGAGCACATTCTTAATCATTTAGAGTTTTTTTCCATAATTTTATTTTTTTGCAACTTATTTCTAAGAAGTCGGCAGCTCAGACTATGGATGGTGAAACTACTAAATTCTACTAACACACTAAACTATGATATGGGATCAACCCAAATCATAGATCTACCTTCTGAGCCGCCACATTACATTGATGCCTGATTTAAATTAGTTTTTTTTATACAGCATTCCAGTGTGACCCAACATATTCAACCAATGACTGAGAAATCAGTAATACACATAGTTCGTAACTTAATGCAATGTAATGAAACTGACTTTATGTTACAGATATATTACAAATGAGTGTAAGACATTGTTTGCATATTAATTTCATGTATTTATACTTTGGAAAAAAAATAAAATAGGATGTGCAATGGTTATCATGTCAATGGTCTGACCCCGTGATCTGGGAGCTAAAATGGATTGGCTAACATTGAAGACACCTTATGTGGATTACAGTTTTGCAATTGTTTTGCCCTGGTTTGGTTACTGAAATCTTGCCTATTTAATAATGCCAAGTTTGGATTCTGTTTTTGTAAAATAAATCACATTGGGTCACTCCACAACTGGGCCCGCACATGATTCATCACAATGACAAAATAAACACTTTTGATGTAGACAATCCTTTATATTCTAAGGCAGACTGAGGCTGTTTGGGGGGAGGGGAGGGTGTTAGGCAGGTTGCTCAAGATCCTCAGTGAATAGTACAGTAAATTACACCATTCGACAATGCCTGACCGCCCCCAGTACTTGCCTGGAAAATATATTATGAACAATTGTTTATCTATGAGTCCATGTTCTCACTTTTAACCAGTGAAACTGATAGAAATGATAAATATGTCTGCAGTTTTGTATAATAAATAAACAACGTATTGGGAGGGGCATAGCTGCTCAGTGGGTGGCGTTCTTGTCTCATACTTCCAGGATTTGGGAGTTGAAACCTGCATTCCTCCATGTGTCATGTGAGGTTCAAGCATAATACCCTAGAAATTTCACAAAAGTAAAACATGTATTGAAAAGACAAGTGGAAAATAAAGTGGGAAGAGTCATCCCTGAATGAATAGACAAGCCTTATTACGTTTTTAAACGAATTAAAACTCCATTAAAGCACTTGTTTTGGGAGTTGTAAAGTCAATGGACTAGCAGTGCCCTCAGTTATGAGCTCTTTGTCCAGTTCCAGACCATACTAAAATAACAGCCATTCAAATACACTCCTGGTTAAATCTCTGACAAAATAGTCTTCTTTTACAATTAATAATCTATATTCCATTAAATAATTAAGTGTCAATGAATGCAGTTTATTTTTAAACCTTGCAATATAATTTATTTTACAAATAAAAAAAAGGATACTCACGAAAATCACTCAAAATATAAACCTGGACTAAAGCATTTGCTAAAATTGTCTAAGTATTATACAGACATTATTATTATGGAACATTATTCCTGCACTGAATACATAAATACATAAATTTGTAAATAATGAGTTTGTTCATTTTTTTTCCTTTGGACGTCATACTTAAAATACAGTAAATTCAAATATAATATGGCAAGAGTTACTTGGCTAACAATTTAGTGCTTCCTTCTTCTCGTCCTTTTGTTGTGTTTTTATTATTCTCTATCACAAAGATCCCTTTGTTTTATGTCAGCTTCAAGGCAGTGTGGATAAATATTTAGCATTGTATTGATAATTATTTGTGTCTTACCAGTGAACAAAAGGATCTTCGACTTTTGTTTCTGTTTGGAGAGGAAAGTTTACTGCACACAACTAAAGGGTAAGCAGAGAGTAGGGAGCATAAGAAGAGATGAAAAGAGCAATTGCTTCCAGAAAAGGGGAGAAAAAATCATAAACCAAGGAGCCCACAGTGCCAATACAACTGGTCAAAAGCTGTGCCTAGTGGGGTCAAGCAAGGGAACCCAGCCGTCCCAAGCATTGTCAAAGGCTCAGTTTTAGAAGCAGCATGGACTCTGGGAGGATGTCTGCAGCTGCAATAATCAGTCTTGCACTGTTAGTGCCGGAGCTCTCTGGCCGCATGCCGATTGGCTCTGCTAAACACGTGCAGAATTTTTGACAGGGGGCCGCTGTCCATGGTGCTGCAGTACGTGCATGTCAGTCAGCCAGAGCGGTAAGCTTGTGCAGCTCCCAGAGGTCTCCCCATGACACCTCACATGATGCTTTTTGCAGCAGTTCGGTCTCAATGGGCCTCCACACAGATTCAGTACTGATGGTCTGATTATTGTCTGCCTGCACAGAAAGAATGTGTATTTAATATTAATATTATAGTCCAAAAGTAGCTTTTTTGGTGTCAGAATGCATTCCTGTTTTGGGATTTTGATTACTATTAAATATAATGCAACTTTTTAACATCCTACTTTAATTAAGTAACTGATACTTTACAGCCAACACATAACTCCAGCTAAAATATATTTTTAGGAATCATTGTTCGCAATAATTTTATTTACCATATATTTGCTATTATTTGCCATTATATTATTAATGTGTATACCAACAAAAATAACAAAGTTTTTGTAACGTAAGTTACAAATCATGTTTTAGAATTTAGCTGACTTACAGTGGTACCTCGGTTCTCGAACTCACTAGAACTCAAATTTCTTAAAAAGTCAAACAAACAAGTTTGACTTAGTACTCGATCTGAATATCAGAAGTCAAGCCGTGAACGCTGACCTAATATAAATTTTACGCGCCAGGAAATGAGTCATACTACAATGCAATCCTTACTTGAATAACTCCTTCACAGACTGGACAATTAACCAAATAATTCAGCGCAACATTACAGTAACTAACAATAAACCACTAATTTACGTGTACTATTAGAGCATTTGTCACCTTTTTAAACTTTATTTTACCAGGTAAATTAACTGAAAACAAGTTCTCACTGCTTTATGTGATATTCAGGAGAAATAACAGATTACGCATCGGAACTGTCTGGACAAGCGTCATGCGTGTAACTAAACTCTTCAGCCAATAAGGGCAAAGGTGTGTCGTCACGGAGGCGGTTCCAGTTTGTGCAACCGTAATGCATTGCAGGATCAGAATGCTTTGCTTTAAGCCAGCCCTGTAAGCAAGTTGGACGCACCCAGTGACCGGACTGGAGAAACAAGCTGAAATGCGGATTTAATACTGAGGACTAATGACAACAACTAGAAACAGCTGATCACATGGGGATTCCACACGAGGTTAACGAGGGGGTGTGGCACAAGGAAGGAGCAGACAATTGGAGCAGGACAGGGGTAATGTTGGGATAATGTCTTTATTGTTTTGGAAGTCATTAAGAAAAAAATGCTCTTCCTGTTCATTTTGTGTTTAAATGATAAAAAAATATATATGGTTAGGTGTAATTTTAGGGGGCCTGGAACCAATTAATTGGTTTCCATTATTTCTTATGGGAAAAATTCAGTCAGAACTCGAACTTTTTAGGATTCGATCCTAAAAACCAGTCCAGAATGGATTAAGTTCGAGAACCAAGGTACCACTGTATTTGCATACGCTGGCAATTGCTTTCTTTGATTAAATTTTAAAAATCATAGAAGCCAATAGATTGGATTCCATGTTGTGTGCAGTATTTAATCTTTGGGCAGCCTGGAGGCTCATTAAGTCACACTGTTACATTCCATTTCTGATCTGTGCATGTGGACTTTGGTTGTTCTCTTTGATTTATACATTTTCTTTGGGTTCCTCTGGCAGCTTGGCTTGTTTGGCTTTTGATTATGTGTGTTATATTGTGTTGAGTATACATTGACTGTCTACGTGGTGGTTAAATAATAACTCCAGTAATAAAGGTATTATTTACATTGAAATGAAACCTGAAATGATTAGACATTGTTATGTTCAGCAACACAATAAGTCTCACGCAGAAGCAAAACGAGCCATGTTCCATCATCTTTACCATGACTAGAAATGGGTTTTTTTTTTAATAAGATTTCAGGTTGCAAGCATGCTTTCTTTATCACCATATAACACACTGGATGAAGTTCCATATTCAGTGACAGCAAGGTAGCAAAGTAAGGTAATTAAGGCCAACAGCTCTTGCCCATGAATGCCATTTGTTTGCAATTCAGCTGTTCAGTTATATGTTTATTTGATTTTTGTAATCTGGGTTTGCTAATGCATCCTTTTTGTGTACCCTTATCGGCGGATAGGACCCTGCATCGCACCCATGGAGTACCTTTTTGCACCTCTGTGATGACTCGGGCCTGTATTTATACCAGCACCCAGTGGCTCGTTTCACTGGCACCTGCAAGTGTGCAGCTTCCCCCGTTCTGGTGCAGTTCTCGTCGCAGAGTCCTTTCTGAGTTTTTGAGCATTGTACGCACAGGCACATAACTATATTTGCATCTTTAATTGCTTATCTGGGGAATTTATTTGTGTCTGAAGTGTGAATGGTTGGATTTTTTTATTTGTATTGGTGTAGGTAATCATTTTTTTTATGTACCAAACTTTTAAGTAAATTAAAAACATGAAAGATGGTTGTATAAATCTCTTCCTGGAACCAGACAGGAAAGTTCAGTATAAAACATGTCACACCATAATGAAATATTTATGTAAAAAATGCCTTTTAAAAACACAAGGCATTTTTTTCATTGTTCCTGTAAAGTTAAATTGTAACACTACATCAAAAATTGACATCTAAATCTTTAGTCCTCCAGGGCTAATCTCTCTTTTATTATTTATATATACTGTTATTATCCTGTGTTATATTGTGTTGAGTTTAGGGTGACTCTCTAAGCAGTAGTTATATAATACTCTAGTAATAAAGATATTTTTCCAGACAAATGTAACATGAAAAGATTGGATATAGTTATGTCCAGCAACACAATAAGTCTTATGCTGAAGCAGAACGAGCCATACTCTATCATTCTTACGATGATTGGAAATTCGACAATAGGCTCTCCATCTAGGATCAGATGTGCAGAAGGTCTCCCGCCTCCATATAAAAGAAAGGAATTCTATGAGCCATTCATAATGACATGTGTGTGGGAGCTATACCAAAATAGCTGTTTGCCCTTGGGGGACGAAGGGAGCTGAGGGACTGTGTAACGTACCTCAGGTATTTAGATATGAGTGAGTCAGACAGTTGTATATTGTGCTGAATTTGTTTCTGCTGAAAATAGACATCTAGCTATTCAACTGCTATCTTGCTAACACCACTCCTCTGATGGTTAGGGACTTGACGATACAACATGCATTTTTTTCTGCTAGAAAATGTCATAGAAACGACTTTGAAAACATAAGCTACTTAAAGTTGAGATGTTTCCTTCATAATTACAAAGCAGTCTATCATGGTGATATCCTATGAATTGCTGTTTAATTAAGCTAAGGCTTGGAGAACTACAGGGCATCCGAAGACAGCAACTGCTTCGCTGCCAAATGCTGGATCGCATCACTTTATCAACAGTACACGGAACAGCGATGAACAGTGAGGAATCGCACAGTATGCAAGCGATTGATGAGAGGCTGTCACTCAATGCAGTATTAGTGCTGCAGGGATGCTTTGGATAATTTAGGGATGGTGAGGGGCCATGGGGTGAACTGCAGGATCTCCTCTGACATCACTGATTGCATTCAGACACAAGTTATCCATTTCCTGTACCTGCTTGTCCTATTCAGGGTCACTGGGGGAGCCTATCTATGGAGTTATGGGCACACACCAACACATTGCAGGGCACACTCAAACACCATTCACTCACACATGTATACCTACGGGCATGTTTTTTGTACTGAGGTGGGAAACCGGAGAACCCAAAGAGAACCCCACGGTGACAAGGGGAGAATGTGCAAACTCTCACACGGAGGGTTGAGACTCAAACCCTGGTCCCAGAGGTGTGAGGCAACAGTACTAACCACTGTGACATGACACCTCCCAGAAACAATTATTATAAATTTATTTAATATATAATAAACAGAACTGTGGGTAACATGATCTCGGCTTGTCGGACATAATAAGCATCCACCTTTACCTCAAGAGATCCAGCTTGAGGAGAATATATAGCAACAGTTCCCACAGTGCGCCTTTGCAATTAAGAACCAAACTTTTCCTATGTGAAAGAACAATCTGCACTTCTAAATCGAGGGAAATAATTTGATGTTCCATTTCAGTAAGAATTCAAGCAATGCTCAATTTTCCTGCAGAAACAAGTTGAGCTCACATTAATTCAAAGATGTCATTCAAAAGCCTTTGATTAGTTTTCATAAGCCAATATAGTTGTTCAAATGCCATATTATTGCACTGACATTATTCGTTTGCAGTCACAATGTTACTGGATAACGAAAATCCTCTCTTCAAATATGGAAAATATTTGATTGTTCAAGGCTGTCTTATGTAGTTCATTCTCTTATCTTATTGATAACATTGCACTTTCGTCCTATGAAAAGACACAATCCTGAGCTTACTTTATTGCATTAGATACAGTGCAGTTCTGATGTTTTTTTCCCCTATATCAATATTTGACATGCAGCCTAAATTAAATGACAGTGATATTTGTTGTGGTGTAGTGAAACATGTTTGAGGATTTAAAACAGTGAAGCGATATTAGTCCTATGAAAAGTTTAGTGGATCTTTATTACTAACCTATCAGCGATGGGGATTTTGATTAGTTTATATGCTCACAGGGTATGAGTATATTTTTCTGACACTAATTATCCCATGTATCTGAAGATAAATATCTATCAGCTGTTGCATTAACACTGGTGTCCAATCACTACCCCATGAGTCTTGTCATTCTGAATGCTGAGCTTCCGACATCAGACGCAACATCTGTGACCAACCAGAAAGAAGTCCAAGTTAGGGGATACCAAATCAGATTGAAAGAGCTGCACCAGAAGACATAGAAAATTGTTTGTAAGTACTCTTGCTGGTTGGCTTGGCAATAGTAATGGAAATGACTAGGTTAGGTGTACAATAATAATGGGCAGGAAAAGTAAAGGTCCACTGTGGTTGTTGACAGGAGCATCACTATAAATTTATAAAAGGGGGGGGGGGGGTAAGCTTTTATTGGGGGGGTAATGGAAATGACCCATATTATTTACCTAATAAAAGTGTACATTTATTTGAGGGGGCTAAAAAACATTTTTGGGAGGCTAATGCCCCCCCTTTAAATAAGCCTAATGATGTCCCTGGTATTTGAAGATCTTGCCCATTTTATGTACTCTGCCACCCCCTAGAGGATGGGCTCCCCCTCTGAGTCTGGTTCCTCCCAACGTTTCTTTCTTCTGGGGAGTTTTTCCTTGCCACTGTCGCCTCTGGCTTGCTCACTGGGGGCTTTGGGTGGGGATAATGTAAAGTGTTTTGAAAAAACGCAATGTTGTGAAAAAGCACGATAGAGTTGAAAATCTACATTTTGTATCATGTCCTCATAATTTGGACTGTAGAAGTGAAAAGCTCTGAAAATAAATTTGGGATGTGTTACCTAAATGACTGCTTGACACTGTTCACATTCCTCCTTTGGATAATACTAATGTAGAATTTGGAACCACCTGTCTTTACCTTTCCATCATTTTAGCTTACTGTTAACCTACCTTCAAGTTAATCTCAACTCAAATAACGGTATGTGATCCCAAATCCCCAAAACTCGAAAAAACATGTTATTTTGATGTTTTTGGGAACCATATTTTGGTCCCCCCAAGGGGTAATTCAATGACTGCAATCAAAGGACTAGAAATGTCAAAAGCCATGAATTTGTTTGGTTACTTACCTATAATGTTAGGGGTTAAGGTCACCATTTTTGAGATTAGGGTTTTATAAATGAATGTACAGTCCCCAGAAAGATATGAATACAAATGTTTTTTATGTGTCTATGTGTTTAAATGGGTTTATGGTGGGATACATATTTCATGATTATACTGAGTGTGATTCACTACTTCAGTTTAAGTTACTACAAAAATGGGCGTATAGAAAGTGATGCATATTTATATCAGCTATAAATATTTAAATTTTTCAAAGTGTGATATTCACAGTAACACAATACCCAGACATTTTAACTGGATTCAATGACCACTTTCATACTACCTCCAGAAAGCTAAACAGACAGATTGTCACACCACTGAACACTCGGGGAGGCACAAAGCAGTAAATTCACAAAGGTTTATTAGGCTGATGGCAAACACAAACAGAATCCCTCCCCCCCACAATGGCCGCCATCTTGAGGCCGGGAAAGAGAAAAACTGAGGCAGCCCTACGGCCGGGTTCCTGGTTTGTTGGGGAGCTCACGATGGAACTCCACCTCCATCTCTGGGTCCTGGACAGTGGTTCCACTCTCACCCTGGTGCGTGGGCTAGACTATCAGACGGGTTTAAGGAGGGAGATGTGGAACACTGGTGAAATGCAGTAGACACAGGGAAGCTGCAGTTGGTAAGTCACTCGGCCCACCTGACCGAGGATACGGAAAGAGCCACCAGCTTACGGCACCTGGGGAGGCAGAGGTTCCTCAATCAGAGCCGAACCCATTGGGTTGGTCACAGCATTAGGGCCTGGACGTTGATGCCGATCAATCTGACATACCCTGGTATCCCAGGGATGGCGAGTCTGTCTTTGGTGGCACATTGAAAAGGGGAGAGACCTGTATCTGGCTGGGGTTGAGAGTTTCTAGTATACTCGACCCAGGGTACTTAACGGGCCCAATCCATCGGTCGGTAGGTGCACAGCAACTGGAGGGTCCTCGATACATCCTGTTTTGTGCGTTCGGTGGCTGATAGCTAGAAGGGAAGTGAAGAGAGATGTTGAGCTGTGCACAGAACGCACTATGTCCTCAGAGACTCTGTAATACCTAAAAATCCAGGTACGAGCAACATTGGTGAGCAGTTTTGGTAGGGGGATCAGCCTGCACATCCTAGAGAATTAATCTACCATGGTCAGGATTACCATATGTCCCTGGGACCAAGGAAGGTCTGTGATGAAGTCCAGAGCAAATGACACCAGGGGCACTGCAGGACCGGCAGGGGTTGTAGGAGTCTGGCGGGTTAGCGGTTGTCTGCTTTTTGCTGAGCACAGACTGGGCAGGATAGAATGAACTCCTCCACCTGCTCCCTCCAATTTATCCACCTGTAACACTGCACCACAAGGCAAGTGGTAGTGGCCACCCCAGTGAAGCGGATGGCCGGAGTCAAAGGAGATTGCACCTATTCCATAACCACCTACTGGCGCATAGCCGGTATCCACTGCCTATTTGGTGGGTAGTCAGTAATCACTGGTCTATTCCAGTGGAGGGCATGCAGGGTGGCATCCAAGTCCCAAGAGACAGGGTTCATGAAGCGGGGGGACAGCAGGATTGGGACGAGTTCTTTGAACATCATCGGTGGGTCAAATTCGCAAGATAGGGCATCGACTTTAGAATTCTTCTTCCCTGAGATACAGTACAAGATTTTAAAATCAAAAATGGGTGGATGACCTCCTCTAGCCAGTAGCGCCATTCATTAAGGGCTCCCTTGATGGCTAACAACTCACGGTTCCCTATGTCATAATCACGTTCCATGGGGGATAGCATTTGGGAGAAGGTGGCACAGGGGTGCAGTCTCCCATCTGCAGGGTGCTGGGATAGTATTGCACCCACCCCTACCTCGGAGGCATTCACCACAAAGAGCTTTGAGGGGTCTGGTTGCTGGAGGACAGGGGCAGTGCTGAATAAGGCCTTGAGGGCCTCCAGGGTTGCCTCGGCCATCGGAGTCCACTAGATGTAAGCTTTCTACAGATGATATTTGGCATGGTAGCATAACACAGAGGGTAAAACATGAGGGTCTCAGGCAAGGATCTCCCCCTTCAACCAATCTATATGTGAGTTAAGATATTGTAACTATGGGTGTCCCAAGATAAGTCCATCTCTAACAGCAGGCAAAACCAGGGACTGGATCTCCTCCCCATTGGTGGATCTCACCTGCATCCAGAGTGAGCTGACCTGCAGCACACACACACAATTCCAAATGTCATTTTGTCAAACAAAAGAGATTCTCTGGAAGAATCTATTATGGACTACCTAAGTAGTTTTTATTCTGGTTCAAGAAATAAAACAAGAGAGGAATTTCGGTATCACTCCCCAACTTCTTAGACTGACCACACTAAATAACTTTTGCCTCTCTAAACATCTAATACCATTATAAGTTTTTCATTTCTGTAACCAATTGTTTTGTAGTTTGATCCCTTACTGGGGAATTAATTGTATCTTTTGACTTTTGTTCACTTTTGTGATCTGAGGTAACAATGAAATTGACTCAACTTACATCACATGTAAATGCTATATTAAGTTGTGAAGGTAATCAGTTTAAAACAGGTTAATCTGATACTCCATTACAGTTATAGTCTAGGAATTTTCCAAGGGCTTTTACTTCTCAACTATAATTAACTCATACCTTAGAATACTAAATTAAAATTCTCTCTCAAAGGACTTAAAAAATTAAAGCAAATACTATAAATTTCTAGTGCAGCTACATTTACATGTACTGGGACCAACTGGAGCTGACATTTAATCACTTGGAGATATTGAGAGCCGTCATCAGAACATAAAGATGATTTTGTTTTGTTAAATAATGATTGAGAATAATTTTAATGAGGGCACAAAGTTCAAAGTATCAGGGTGATGAAATAATGTTGAAACAAATGCCAGAGAAAGAAGATAAAGAATTTTAACCCTGTCAAGCAAGGCTTGAGCAGGTTTTTGATCAATTTGTCAGTTAAATTGAAAATAAAATGCATGGAGATCACATATGCAACTGTGCCTCCCTTGACTCACATGATTTACAGCACAACCCTTTAGATCCTAAATAATTCATGATATAAAACCTTTGATGATTTTTATAGCTGGGGCATCCGTGCAGCCTTTTGACTCATCGGGTCATTGGCTGAAGCATTGGCCGAGAAGGAATGGCTCTATGCATTACATTGGATCAGATAGCTGATGGCGTCATTTTTTTATCTGGAGTTTAAGAGGATGCCACTAACTCTGCATTTCCTATCATTTACTTGTTTTGGGCGACAAAATGGAGTGCATTTTCCTTCAAAAGGTATACAGGTCCATTAAGAATATCTGATGACTAGTAATGTTGTCTCATTGTAATGTTCTCCGGAAACCTTTGTCGGTCATGACTGGTTCATCGTCTGTATACCTTGTCCGACATGTCACCTCACATTACAGGTCAAAGTCAAGGGGATCACAGCTAACATAGGAGATGATAATAATAATCAGAAAACTGTTCCAGGAGAGTTGGTGTTTCCTTAATTTAGCATAGTGTGTGATTGCATGTGTTTGTCCAGTGTTGGGCTGCCATCCTGCCCAGGACTTCTGTGCCTTTGCACAGTGTTGGGGTGCCATCCTGCCCAGGATTTCTGTGCCTTTGCACAGTGTTGGGCTGCCATCCTGCCCAGGAATTCTCTGCCTTTGCACAGTGTTGGGCTGCCATCCTGCCCAGGACTTCTCTGCCTTTGCACAGTGTGCTGTCTGGAATAGGCTCCAGGTTTACAGTGAGCCTGTGCTGGATAAGCAATCAGGGAAGAAGGGCTGGATAATTAAGGGGGTCATACCCATAATATTACAAAAAAAAATGTTTGTTGTGTTTCTGTGGCTGAGTTATGAATATAACTCAAATCTAAAATAATAATACCCTTTATCATTAATCATTAAATATATATGAATAATTCTCAATGAAACGTTGGGCAGTCTTTTTTGACTATGATGACTGACTATAAAGTTCTTTCAATAATATCACAGTGATATAGTATCTTACACATCAGACAATGCTCTTCTTGTGTAGAGCTCTAATCTTGTGTTAAATGAAATGTATAACACAATTTGCATGAAAATACATAATATTTCATCATGTCTTTCTTTGTTTTTGAAATATTAACTCTCCTGTTCCAATGCCTTTACAAACATTTGCTGCCGTAATTTGGTCAACACTTAAATTTTCACTTTGATGTTTTTTCAGATTCCTGTAATATATATTCTCTTATATCCTTTCATTGGAATGACATTATTCCTATACTCTTTCAGCAGTGATCTTAGGATATCTTATATATTAGTTGTCAGTGTCTTTGCTATAGAGGTCTTTTAGGTATTCCTTCTATCGCTGTTTGATCTTTGTTTCATCACTCATTATTTTCCTGTTGACATCTGTTAGCATAGCTACTTGAGCTTGTAGTTTCTCTTTAATCTTTTGGATCTTCTGATACAAAGGGTCCATTTTCATTTCCTTTTTCAATATCAGTCTTTTCTTTCAAGGTAGCTTTCTGGAAATCGTGGTTTAGTACTATTTGGAGATCTTCCATTTTCTTGATTTTGGATTTTCTGTTTGTAATTTCCACTGTGCCTTCTGTTTTATCTTTTCATTTTCTTTTGGTCAATTAATTTTGGCCAATCTTTCTTCATATATCCTGTATCTTTCTGCCTGTGATGGGTCATAAGACTTAAAAAAATTTCTTCATCCATATCAGTTGAAAATAAATGGATATTGGTCTGTCTTTTACAGCACTGTTCCAGTTATTCTTCCCAGTGTCACCTCTTGTACTTTAACAGAAAAATTAGTTGGGCTGGCATACATAGTAGCATGATGACATTATAAATTAGAAGTAGATTGACAGTTGTTACGCCCAGCTCGTCCTCTCCTCGTGTGTGCCACGCCCATCCCGTTACCTCATGTTAATTCACGATTGTAATCATCAGTTTCCTGTTTCTCTTGGCTTGTCCTGTGTATTAAGTCCGCATCTAAGTTAGTCTTCCCAGATCTGTCATTGTAGTGTTGCAATGTTTGTGGATGTCTGCCTTTCCCTGCCAGATAAACCCCATATACCCGTCTGTCTGGCTGATGTCGCTTGCTTCCTGCTCGCCTGATCCATTTAGTGTAACAACAATGATTTCTTAATATATGCAGTTACTTGATGTCCAAGTAAAGTTAGCTCAAGTTATATCATGGTCCGACGTTTTTATATCGCATGGTCACAGAAGTGTAAAAAAAGAAGAAAATGACACACTATCAGTTGTGTCATTTTGATTTATCTGATTTATTCTCCAAGAAAATCTTACTGAAATCTGGAGAAGGATTTAGAAATACCGTGAGCCTAGAAAATACACATATAACTTGGGTACAAGGAATCAATGGACACATACATCATAGAAATGCGTGATTGAAATACAGAATTGAATTTGGTATAAAATACAACGAAATGAACAGTATACTGTTATGGGAGGCAAATCTGACTGAAAAAAGCCACTGATATTTGCAATTGAAATTATATCAAACATCGTGCAAAGAAGTGGAAGTAAAAAGTCAGCAAAAAAGGCCAAAGGCCAGCAAAGCTAAGACAGATTAAGAAATGCTGAGTAGCAAGAGACAAATTGAACCAGATGCGGTCACAAACATGAGCAGAAGAAATTTCCAGCTTTCTGTCAAACATGTAAATCCTGCTATAAAAAGAATCATTTTGCAAGCATGCACATACCACAACAGCAGTGCAACTACAGTAAGATAATGCATGAGGTTGTGCAGAGTGAGATTAATGTTGACATGTTTATTGGGGCCATTAAAGTGGAGCATGACATGTAAAGTATCATAATTGTTGAGTTGGTAAAGTGTAAGGTGATGAGAACAACAAGTCGGAGAACCTCAGAATACACAGGAAGGTTATGTCATGTGGGGTTACATGGTGGTGCAGTGCTTAGCATTGTCGCCTCGTGCCTCTGGGACCCAACTTTAAGTCTCTGCCAAGGTTCCACATGTATGGAGTTTGTATGTCCTCCCTTTGTTGTTGTGGGGTTTCTTCTAGGTACTCTGGTTTCCCCCCTACAGTCCATAAACATGCTGAGGCTAATTGGAGTTGTCAAATTGCCCATAGGTGTGAGTGGATGACGTCTGAGTGTGCCCTGTGACCCTGAATAAGATAAGCCGTTTCAGAATATGGATGGATGGGCAGTATGATGTAAATGAAAACATTCAAGACAGAAAGATTTAGGTCAATTACATCCAAGCTTGTTGCCCACACTGACTACTATAACAGGACATTAATATATTAGTAAAAGGGTCAAAAACAGAATTGAGATAACAGAACAGGATGCTCCAGGTATTCTAG
>JAABNY020000095.1:11683666-11708664 GCA_015164015.2 Brevimyrus niger | reverse complement strand
CAGAAAATACATTTTAACAGAACTGAAAAAAATGCAAAGGCTTCTTGATTATTGCTTTTGTTAACATAAAAACCAGATTTTTTGCATACGTTTTGCTTGTCTAGCTGTCAAATGTCAATCCCAAATAAGAATATAATGGCAACAGCGCAGTTTGTCACTTGCATGACTTCTTTGTAATTGTGTGTATCATGTCAGCAGGCAAAATATTGGATTACGATTTGCTGGTTGGCCTTTAAAAAAGCAATCAATTATTTCATCTAATTCCACTACTATGTCAGGTTTTATAACTCAAAGTTCTTTTTTTGACAAATTAAACAAACCATCTGTTATTTCAACACTTACTTTCATAAGTAAACTAGGTCAGGAAAATAATGATTGGTTATTCCTGTACCAAAATCTTTGGTGGGCTAACATCAGATATCAAACCAATGCAACCCTTTAAAAACTAAACATTTAAACGAGTCACTTATTAGAGTGAAACATTATAATGTAAATGCTTGAGGCTTATAAAGTATTGATATGGTTGTTCGAGCCATTTCAAAAACAGCTTTATGATTGTGCTGTAATTGCAGTTACAAGTTACTTGTTACAGGTTATTGAGCAACAGGTTGAAATTGGCTTCTACAAAAGATCAGATTTGAACTAAGACATTTCTTATATCCTTTCATTTGTACCTTTCTTTTAAAAACTTTTCAGAACTTTGTTAGGTAATAATGAACTAGTAACATACTAATAAAATGTTTTCATAGAATCACATACTAAAAATAAAGAACACCCCAGCCAGCCATGGAGTGTGTATCCAGTACAGGGTTACAGTGGAACCTTCCCTGGGGGCTTATTTATAAAGGCTTCGCACAAACAAGATAGCCATGAAACATTTGCGCGCACATTTATACAAAGATGTTGGAATTCATAAAGTGTATCCTGAGTTCGCATTTGTAAAGGTTTGCACATTTCCGAATGGTCCAGAACATTTATATTATATTTCATATACTGACATTTCAACTTACTGTATATATTTGAACTAAGAGTCAGCATTTGATCTATTTTGTAAACAAATTACGTTATATATACTGTTACATTTATTGTGGAGAAGTTAAAAGTGTAGCTATTGAAAAAAGCATAGGCAGCCGACACGTGTAGCCACACATGCAGTAATGTAATAAGTATAAAAAGGCCGTATGTAAGTATGTCACATGCAGCATCATAATGGCATGTTTAGCATTGTTGGAGGACACCGTGCACAGCCAAATACAAAAGGAACAAGTATTTAGATATTACAATGAGTATTTTTCAGTGATGATTTGTGGCTTATCAGCCATATTAGACTGTCAAAAATGAATCTGATGGAGCTGTGTGATGAATTGACCTTGGTTCTTGAATGACCAATGTTATGAAATCCTGCTGTTCCTATCCAACTATAAGTACCGACAACACTTGGATCCCAGGGGAACTGACTAACAGATAAGGGATATCCCAGCCCACTGTTCTATCAAGACAGTAGACCTACAGTATATGGAGCTTCCCAAGTCTGGATATAGAGGCAAAAACATTACAGTGCAAACTGTAACAATGTCCAGCTTTTCTAATGTGGTCAGCACTATTGACTACACCCCACATTGTAATAAGAGCACCATCAGAGAATGAAGCTGCTTGTGTGAACAGAAAGCAGTTCAGTTCTGTCAACGTGCAACTCACTGGTGACACCAAAATCAGTGTGTGTGTGTGTCTGTGTGTATTTATATATTTGTGTGTGTGTGTGTGTGTGTGCAGGATTAAAACCTGTTATTTTGACTTTCTGGGGGACCATTTTCAGGTCCCCACAAAGATCTGTAGCAGCAATCAAAAAATTAACAATGCCAAAAGTCTTATATTTTGTTTTGCTTATGATTAGTGCTGGGTAGGGGTTAAGGTGGTCATGTTGGGATTAGAATTTCCCCCTTAGAAATGAATGGAGAGTCCCCACAAATGTATAATTATAAACCAGTGTGTTTGTGTGTGTACGTGAGGTATGCTATGCTAGAGTTTTTGTATATACTAATTTCTTTTCAGCTACCCACTTAAGCGCTGGTTAGGAACCCCATTTCACTAAGCGCACAGAGAAGAGGAACACAGGTTCAACAAATTTTAAATACTTTTTTTTTGTTGTTATTTCTGTGACTGTCTGGCTTGTTGTCCTGACGTATTTACAGCAACAGTCACCTGCTGCTATTTGCCAATATTTTGTTTTTTGTTTGTCACACCGGCAGATGTACTATCAGATAAAATGGTTTGGTATTCCACAACTTTGTATACTATAAAGTCTGCACTTCACATTCTGAGAATTATTTATTTTCTGCTCGTTTGTGGCTGCATTGTCTCTGAAATGGAGGCGCAAACATAGAATGTGCATATTTATATTATATGGGACTATTTTGCCTGGTCATTGTAGGGTAATTACTGTTGGTGGGAATGGGGCATTCCTTAAGCGTGCACACCTGCAAATTTTCTGAGATACCTGGGATTTATAACTTGTATGATGTGTATTGTGATTTTATAGATCTGATAAACATCGAGTTTTGGTATGAACATTCCCTCTCCCACAAGAATGTACGAACATTTTTTATAAAAAAGCATAGGGGACAAAGGTGAATATTATTATTATTATTATTATTGTTGTTGTTGTTGTTATTGACTCAGTGATATTAGAATACTACATTCTGAGTGACTTTTCAAAACAGGAACTGCAAACTTCTACCACCTTGAGAAGACCTCACTCTTCAGGCTGTAATTAGATTCTGCTGAATTTGATATGACACAAAAATGTACAAGGAGACGGAGGCAGTACAAATTAATTCGCTTTTATGAATAGATTAGCCTGGGTTAAATCATTAGCTGTGTGAAATTAGTATTTAAATTGTTTTAATAGCTGCGAAATATATTAGTAATTGTAGCATATTTGGAGTTTGGAATTTTGGGAAGACAAATTTGAAAATTGCTGGCTTAAATTTGTGTGTGTGCTCCAGAAGAATCTTTTGTTTTACATGTGGTATTTTATCTTTGAACAGATTTGAGTGTTTCTGATAACATGCCATCATTTTGCCTTGATAGCAGATAATGTCAGAATTGTGAAAGGAGACATATGTGCAAAAATACAGTAGTAGGAGGTCAACAGCTGGCCTAATCTGAAGAGCTGCTGAGCTCAATTGTGAACATTTTACAAAGACAATTAATGTAGCATCTTCAATGGACATACCATTAGAGGGAAATATAAACTTTACCCGTCATTGTTTTATGGTTCAGGTGACGTTACCTGTCTTGTCAATGTGCATTTTGCCATATTGTTGAAGCAGTGATGTAACATCAAAAGAATGCAAAGTGAATAATCTTGGTTTAACAGTCAAACAAATCTTTACATGAGTGGAGATAACATGCTTCAATTAATTGGTAGTACAAAAAGTGTCAACTACTATTATGTGCAGCAACATACAATTAAAAAGGCAGGGGAAGACTGCCCGGAGCAATTGGGATCAAGGGCTTTGCTATAGGTACAGATGGTGAAACACAGGGATTTGAACCAGCAACCTGATGATGACAGGTACAACACACTGAGTAACACACCACCCATAAGCTTATTGAATGTTCTAACCAATTGTTTATTGTTTGTCTATAAGGAGAACATTTATATAATCTGTGGAACAACCAGGTCACCTGTGATAGGATGATACTTCTCTCCTATCTCAGTCTGATCAAAGGCATTGTCATCCTTCGTACTGGGTCAATAAAGGATTCTGGGAATTAGTCAGGCATTAAATGAGGAAGCCCAGAGCTCATACAATGGTGGATTACCAGCTCTCCAGTTGAACTAACAAAGATACCTGCTGAACAGCTCATAAAAAGGGTCACATTTTACCCTTCTGTCTCATTTTAGTTCTCCTTAATTTTCTGCTATTATGCAAATATGTGCCTCATGGAACTGTCTTATGTTGAATTCTGTGTTAATACCTTTATGGGTTTGATCCTAGACTTGTATGAATGCCGTTTGCTTGTTCTCCCTGTATCTATGTAGGTTTTCTCGTTCAGCCCAAAAACATGGGGTTTGGGTGAATAAGTGTTTCTGCATTGGCCATTGTGTTTGAGTGTGTGCGTTCTGAGACAGACCGGCATACCACCCAGCATGACACCTGCCGTTTCCTCTTTGTTCTTCTAGGTTCATTCCACCCTCTGCAAACATATTCACAGAGCTGTTTTTTGTGCTTGCTGTTTTGTTGGATTTTACTTGGAGTCTAATGTTAGTCTTACATCAAGGGTAACAGTATAACCCTAAAAGGGCTAGTTGATCTCTAAAACCAGCACTTCCTATTTCTTTCCATGTCTTTTAATTAGGTATGTGTTGCACTTGTAAATTTATGCAGTATTGATTTAGAAGTTGTTTAATTGGAGCTGTGTTAAGGTCTGCTGAAACAAAATGCAGTTGTGGACATATATGCCAAAAATTGTTTGGCAGCTGAAAATTTTTACTTGAACCATGAAAGAACTACAAAGTGTTTCACAGATCATACTATAAACACTGTTAACCTCGATACAGAGTATATGTGTCATGCCATACCTACCACTCTGTTTTTCTCTTGTTACACATTTGTCTTACCTCTTTTTTCTCCTATTGTGTGATTCAGGCTAGTGGCCTCTTGTTTGCTCCCTCATTACTCCTTGTATAAAAGTGCTTCTCAGTCTTCTGCTCCCCAATCCAGACATTAATGCCACTTCCTTTGCTCCCAGTGGAGTGTTCCCAGTGGAGTCCTCCCATTTTGAGCGCTTGTGGTTCCGTTTGTTTCTAGCCCCAGTTCTGTTCTGTTCTGTTTTTGTTTCGATTCCCAATAAATCACCTTTTTGTTTGTCCCCTCATGTCTGCTGCTGCGTCCTTCCTCCTGTGTCACGTGACAATATATATATCTCTAAAAATGATAGCATGGTTAAAAATTCCGCAAGACTTTTTACTTTTCCACATGTTTGTGAGTAGATAGGCAAAGTTATATACCAAGACTGCAAAAATTTGTGAATAATTATCCTGTCATATTAAATATGTCAAAACATATCTTTATTAAATTACACATTATCTGCAAATTACTTAAGACTCTAGAGCAGCTCTTCTCAGTGATATTTATTTATTGATTTATTTAGTTAATTGCATGCCTTCAAGCACAATATCTCAAAATAATGTGTTTCTGATGTCCATAAAAATCCAGTCCCAAAATCATTATACACTTACATTTTTAGTTCTGTGATACTTTTATCAAACTATTTAAATAGGATTTCAGCCTATTTAAGTCACTTACTTAACTATAAGAATGATTAAACAGGCAAACTTTAAAATAGTATTTACTTACTACAATATAGCACAGTGGTGCTGTGATCATACACTGTTGCCTCACAGGACTCGAGTCTCCGCTCCGGCTCCATGTGTATGGAGTTTGCATGTTCCCCCTGTGTCATTATGAGGTTTCCCTTCGGTTGTCCCAAAATCACAGTCCAAAATCATGCTTTGTGATTTCTAAGTTGCCTCTTTGTGTAACTGTGTGTGTCAGAGGCGCTGGTGGCCATTTTAGTGCCCTAAGTGTAACTCTTTGAAATGGCATATACATCGCGGCAGTGAAGTGGTCGCTAGACGGAATGTGCATTGTTTGACCAGTCCCCTCCGATGCCCCCCCACTGCCGCAACCCCTTTAACTGCACTATCTCACTGCATAAGCTATGCATGTATCATGCAGTTAACTAATAAATGTATGTTAACTTTAGCTCATTGAATTTGAACTTGGTACCATTGAATCACAGTATATATGCCAACAAATAGGGGTGCAATTTGAACCCCAAGGACCTGGAACATAACTTTCTAACAAGGATCCATTGAGGGTTAACCCCCCCCCCAAAAAAAACTTTAAATCTGATTACTTACTTACGATTACTTATAATACCTAATACAAAGTATTTGCTATGTAAATAGTTATTATACTGTAGAATAGTACCTCTATATCCATGGAAGGTGTGACCTACAGTACTAGGATAGTAAAACTAGGAAACTAGGATAGTAGCGAATGCCATGTATAACTTGTTTTTCATGTACATATGATACATATCTATGATAAAGTTCAATCTATAAATTACACACAATTAAACATCAATAGCACTATCTAATAATGGAACAATTATAATAATATACTGTGATAAAAGTCATGTTAATGTGGTCCCTTATCTCTCTGACATTTTTACAACCCAGAATGCTGTTCTGAAAAATGAGCAATAAAAATGTTTTTAACGCAACATTTTTGCATTAGTATGGAGTTTTATTACTTACAGAATATCATGGTTTATTGTCTGTACTCATCCTTTTCATCAATCCTGTAGTCATCCTAATGTTTCCCAGCCATAACTGAAACCCTAGCTTGGGCACCACATTGTTAGACAACAAGTCCTTCACTTAAAGTGGTATGCTTAAAATCTGCTCTACAATTTTGTATTTTGTTTTTTGAAACTTTTGTATACTAGACAAAACTAATCTGCCTCTAAAAAATAATCATTTTAAGGTTTACACACATATTTTTTATAAAAATAAGTACACAAGTACATGATTGGATAATAGATTCAATCTGCTGATGATTCATAAGAGCAATAAGCACAAAAACAAAGTAACGACTGAAAGAGAAAACTGTGGAATTTTGAATTATTTTGGATTAGTGGCAGTACTGGTGGTAGAGCCTTTCTGAATATGACTTTCAGTGCAGTGGATAGCCATTATCTTTATTACAAATAATTTTACTATGAAGTCATACTGATAAACAAACAATGATGGGATGAGCTTTTATGTGAAAATGAACACCCCAGTTCATATATCAGCTCAGTTCAATTTCACACTGTATGTCACATCTTCATAGTGTGAATGTGAAAAGAATCTCACTTTAAGCTCCCATAATACAAACCAAGCTGCTTTTATTTATGTTTCAAATGCTATAAAGCATCAGACTCTCTCTCCAGTTCACATATGAACATAATACTGACAGAACACTGAAATGGCCGGATAAGTGATGTCAGCTCTGTACATCATTCTCCTTAGGAGACTGAAAATAGCCACATTAAAAAGAGAGAGAGAGAGAGAAAAAACAAAACTCCATTTTTATTTCAGTTTTGCAGTTGTTAGTTGTCCTTCAAAAATGTATCATGGTTCTTTGTTGCACAATTGTTTTTTTGCAGACAAAGACATTATAAAACTGCCTAAGAGTGCAAAGGCTTGAAGTCCATATATAAAATGATGACTCACAGGCCACTACTACTTTTATACAACTAAACCAATGCATGAGTAGTCATTCTGCCAACCATGAAGAGTAAACTGATTATCTGAGGTGGACAGTCAGCTTTTGGGAAGAGCAAGTCAATGTCAGGTCAGGCTGGAGTCTCCACAGAAACACACCGACTGTTCAAGCCAGTCTTTGGACATTCTGCAGTGTGTATGATTGGAACTCTGTGGCAAAAAGTTTTTCATATACAAAACATTTTCAGAATATGATTTGTACACAAAACAAGAACTGTAGCTATATACTGACTCTATAGTATATGTGTAGCATCAGTCCAAAGCAATAAGAGTCTGAAAGAGATCCAGACTGTAAAACGTGTAAAATAATAATAATAATGAAGATTATGACAATGATGTTGAAGATGGTTCATAATATGCACACACATACACATATACACATTAATACTCACTTTGCTTTTAAATGTACAAAACTGAAAAATAACCTTGTTCTTCATCTACTGCCATCTTTGACCCTTCTTGCCCTGAAAATTATGATGAATAACCTATGCTTGTGACAGTAAAATTTAGCATATAACCCCTGGGTAGTAAGGGCATTACAGAAATCTCTGAAATACCTAGGCTCATTTCCTGGTCAAAATACCTAATTGCTTCAAAGAAGAGCAAAAAAATCAATGTTAATTTAATGGCTACTGTGACTTTCTTTGATCTTCTGTGAAAAACCAGAAGATGACAAAAAATCATAGGTTATTTTTAACTACTGAATATTCACCATGACATTAAAAATGTGTATGGAATGCAACAATAAAACTCTTGTCAGTGGTTAGGGTGTGATGCACCCGAAGTAAAGCCTAATTATACTGTATCTCTTAATTTGACATTATCTGTGATTTTACTGTATGTCGGGTTATCCGTTTTCTTATGTACAGTATTTGTCCTTCTCTGTTATTCTTTCATTATTGTTAGGCATCGCCGGTCCATCACAGACAGCAATATTTCACAGAGCAAGGTTATGTTATGCAGTTATTAAAGGCATTATTTGAAGGTTATGTTAGTGCAGTTATTAAATGTATCATTTGAAAAGTTATGTCAAATAAATAAGAGATATTGAATATACTGTTTTTACTGTTTTATTGATTGATTGGCACTAGCTAATTCTGTGTTGATTCACTGAAAGTTCTGCTTTTGATCAGTCGTTTTCAGTCCTGGTCCTGGATTCCTACTGTATAGCCAGATGCTAAAAATGTTTTCTAGGTATGATCCAGTCTTTATATGGTCAAACAATGCACATTCCGTCTATATATATGGGCAAGTTTATATATATGTGTAAATTAGGGTTTTTTCTTTTCTAAATGGCCCAATAGGAATTAATGTATGTGTAAGGTACCTTATCATGGCAGGGATAAGGGTATTCTGCTGAGACATGCTAACAATATGCGTCTTCTGCAGATGCTGCAGCATCAAATTTCTTAAATCTGGAACAAAGTGCAGTTGACTGATTCCACCCAGCTCACCTTTACAACACTTTGGTTAGCACATTATTTTCAGGCATAGTTTCAAAGCCTATAGTTCTGTCTGGAATATATTATAATGTGATTTTTGAGTGCTATTTTATCTCTGTAAACCCTTTTTTCATCTCAGGAATCTAAAGTATACTGGGTGTACCCATGACCATACATTCAAATAAAACTTCAATGTTGTGTCTTCTTTAAAAGCTTCTTTTGTTATGTTTCGTTTCCTACCTTTGATGTATTGCTTAAGCTTTTATTGTAACCATGTACATTGAGTAGGTATGGGCAATATAATGTTAAATAGCATGTGAGTGTTCAGTGCAAGAACTAAGAGCTGTGTTGACAATAAGAAATATGACCAGTTAGCAAACCAGTAAACAAAACAAAAAAAACTAAGAATTGTTTAGTTTAATTGTGGAGCAGTTTGAGAGAAAACATGCCACCACATCGATGTGTCTTTAAAAGCTCAAAGAATATAAGGAAAACCAGCAAATGGAGAATTACAGTAATCCCGTTCAGGAAAGTAATTACTTATTAAGATTAGGTAAAAATTCACTGTCACAGTTCATGATTCAGATGTCATTTTTAAGGCACAGTCCCAGCAAAGTAGTGAGGTATTAAACCTTTTTTATGTTTTATCTACTTCTTCCAAGACTCTTCCCCCTCCCCAGCACCCCTTTTCTCAGGTCTACATTTCATCCTGTATTCCAGCTTCAGCCCCAATTACAGAAGCAGATTTGCTATTGTTCCCTTTGCATCTCAGCATGGGTACAAAAGAGATGTTTATTGAACTGTAATCAAAGGGTGAGTTGGCTTTTAAAATCTTTAAACAGTGCTAAATTCAGTTGTGAAAATCCCTTTTACTGGTGATGTTCAGCTTAAGATTTCTGATTTAATTTATCACTTTATAGAGCATGCTGTTCAGGCTGTGTGTCTATTAGAAGATGTTCTGTCACATTTGTTTTTCGTTTATGGACCCTTGCCAGGATGATTAATTAGGAAGATATCATAAATGCACACATCCGTTTTCATTTCCTGCTGCTCTGAAAATGGCATATGATGTGTCATTTTTTTGTGACCCAAGGATCAACGACCAGCAATTGTTATTATGAAATATATCTTATTTTGAGTATGGATTGGACTTGTACTGGTGTGCCTGATAGGGACCAAATTAGCCATGAACCCCCACCCCCACAGACACAGTACTCCCACAATTCTGATAGGGACACGTCCTTACTGTTCACTCCCAAATCTACGCTCTTGGGGATGACAGAAATTCTGTACATGACAGAAATAGACTCTCAGGTTAGGATTAGTCTTTTCCATTTTTTCCATATTGTCCATAATTTCTATCAGATATTTTAAGTCACTGAACAATGTTATAGACCAGGGATGCCCAACTCCGGTCCTGGGGGGCCGGAGCCCTGTGTAGCTTAGTTCTTTCCCTGTTCCACCATAAATGATTCAGCTCAAGAGCTGTGTGGTAATTAGCACAAGGAGTTGAATCAGGTGTGTTAAATGAGGGGAAACCCAAAAATGTGCAGGGCTCTGGCCCTCCAGGACTGGAGTTGGGCACCTCTGTTATAGACTATGCAAAGGAATTCATTTGACTAAACTAAATGGCTTGGTTTTACAGTGAGATGAGCTGAAATTCATTTAGTTCACATTGATATTACTTTTAATATTACTTTTAAAATTAATGTAAAATAATTAGTAAAACCCTTGTTTAAAATGCTTGTTCCTTAGGAGAAAAATTAGAAAACAGAATTGATTTCACAGATTCTGGTGGAGAGTATGAGTCTATTGGAAAACAGGAGTTCCTTTTCTTGCAGCTAATATTAAAATAAATCATATACTCCGTATTGGAAATTGTATTAAATAGTTACATTTATACATCTGGAGTAATAATAAGTGATGATACCCTTACTAACTTCATTTTCGAAGAATCCTGAAAAGGTTATGATAAGGGTAAATACAACTCAGAGTGCAATAACTAAGATTGTTTTATCACCCCAAAATATCCAGCATTATTTTTCTATTATTTAAACCATGTCATATTCTATACAGTATGTTTTTTTGCTGCTTCGAAACAGCTAAGATTCTTTTTCAGTACTACAGTACTCCAGGTTGATAGCATCACAGGAAATAGTATTGATCTGGTAATGGCTACATTACAAAATTGATCCTAAGGGATAAGGAGAAGTTGATGAACTTGTCTTTTGGTCCCCATGAAGATTAAATGTATGCAATGAGATGGAAAGAGGCAGCAAACCAGTGACGGGCAGTAGGGGGATAAAATGTGAAAATAATAACAATAATAATAATAATAATAATAATAAAGCAAGATGCATCTTTATGGCTGTAGAAAATAGCCTAGCATGGAAACCAACCACTGCCCTGGCAAAAAGAAATTGCAGCAGTGCAATCAACATGTATATAAAAACCTAACATGGTTATATGTTATATATTACAGCTCCAATAAATGCACTTGGTAATTAACTGAAGGGAAGGTTAACAGATATAGGTAGTTGCATAATAAATAGTAACACCCAGATTGATTAGTTGTCAGGTGATTTAGAACAGGAGAAGCGAACGAGATGAGAGGGAAAACCTCTAATTATCAGTAAAGTGCTTGTAATCTCTTTGATTTAAACAGGCAGCACCAGTCACAGCTTAATAACTTGCAATATTGATTTTCCATTTAGTTGCATTGACAGCATGGCTCCAGTTATGGTCTAACATTTGTTGACATTAACCTATTGTATATTTCTTCAAATTGCTTGTTCAAGATATTTCATACTCCCAGTTCTTGTTTATTATAGGTTGATATCAATAAGGAACCTTATTCTGAGGTCAGCTGGACACTGATGTGAAAACCCCTGGACAGAAATTGAAGTATCTAAACTGTTTATAGATGACCAGCCCCTTACAGACACACTTGCTCTATAATCAACATAGGTTTCTTACATTTACATGACATTACCATTATTTACAAAGCATATATTTTTCTCCAGAGTATATTACAAGTGAGGCAGATATATGTTCCAAGCATACTGTTGTCAAGGCACCTACTAGCCATAAGTATGGCTTGGCTGGGCTTGGCTAAAGAGTGTTGAGGTGTCTCTTGAAGGTTGAGAGGGAACAGAGTGGCTGGATGTCATTCGGTAGCTTGTTCCACAATCGAGGAACCATGCATGCAGATCATCTGTAGTAAAACTGCTCACATGGTGGAAGAATTTCCAGCTGGTGTTGGCTTGCTGACCAAAGAGGATAAGATGGAATGCAGTGGTGCCTTGACTTACAAGTTTAATTCATTCCGTGACGGAACTCGTAACTCAAATTACTCGTACAGTATGTGAAATGAATTTCCCCCATTGAAATACTATTAATCAGTTCCGGGTCCCCCTCAAAAAACGTCACATTTTGTTGTTTTTAAATAAGAAAAATGTGCTTATAAAGAATGAATATTGTCTTCTCTCAGACAACAGCCTTCATCACGGTATCTCCTGCTTCTCTGTCAACTAGACCATCAGCAGCTTCTCCAAATTTTCATGGATAGATGTCCGCTGTTTATAAAATATTGTCTTGGCTGGCATTATAGCCTTTATCGTCTCCTGCTTCAGTAAGGTGCAGATTGTAGAAGTGTTACGCTCGTACTGCTTCGCCAAGTCGACTACACACACTCCATGGTCATATTTTTCGAAAATTTCTTTCTTTAATTCAATGCACATCATTCACTTCTTCTTCTCAGCACCGTCTTTCACACTCACTTTCTTCGGACACATGGCTGGAAAAATGAAGTTGTGCAAAATAACTGCAAGCACAAATGCGAGCACAACACTGATGCTTCCACTGTGAGCTAACTGCTTAAAACGAACGAGACACGGGATGCTTGGCAGATGCTGTGGTGTTCACTGTGCCAACTAGCAGTGAGGTATCTGAAGCTGGCTCATAACCTAAATTTTAGCTCTCAACTCAAAGCAAAAAATCTTAAGAGAGACGGCTCGCATCTCGAAAAACTTGTTAGTTGGGATACTCGTAAGTCAAGGTACCACTGTATAAGTCTTCATGGGTGTCTTGATGGAGAAGGACCAATCAAGAGAGACAAGGAGGGCAACAACATGAGAGCATTTTGGATGATTAAATACCAGTTGCACTGCCGTTTTTTTAATTATCTGCAGAGACTTGATAGTGGATGCTGTCACTAAGGAGTTACAGTTGTCTAGTTGTGAGATGACGAGTTCCTGGGCTAGAAGCTGAGCTGCATACTCAGACAAATAAGGTCTGAGTTTCCTGATGTTAAACAGAATGAATCTACAACAAGGGGAGACAGCTGTTGTGTGGTCAGCAGAAGATAGCTTATCATTTATCATTATCCCTAAGTTCCTGGCAGACCTTGATGGAGACAATGTCGATGGTCCAAGCTGTACAGTGATGTAATGATGGATGGACTTTAATGAAACAACCCAGGTTATACAGGGGTCAATTTTGATTCACAATTCTACTTATTTCTACCTTTTCTTACTGGATTACTATTCGGCATGACCGCATATAGTCAATGTTAAAACTGTAGTTAGGTAAGAAGATTAAATTAAATCCCCAGCAGCACAGGCATGTGACAGAGAGACACCTGGTAAGGGATGTTACCATTTTCAGGATTAAATTTTATATATGGATTTGTTCATATTAATATGAATTTGAAATTAATTAGTTATGACCATTTATGCCATGGCACAGTGGAATTCTCAGATCTGAAGGGTTTTCGTTAATTTACCATCTACTATCCCGTTTCCAAAAGAATTTGGGAAGCTGTGTAAAATGTATAAAGAAACACATGACAAAGGGACCCCAAACGTCTGAGCAGCTGAAATCCTATATCAGCCTAGCATGGGACATTTTACTTTCAAAAGTCTGGAAATTGGTCTCCTCAGTTATCAAACGATTTCAGAGTGTTGTTAAAAGAAGAGAGCAACACAGGGGTAAACATGTCCCTGTACTAACTTTTTTGAAATATGTTGCTTGCATAAAATTCTAATTTGATGGGTCGAGCAGGGCCTGCTTCCGGTCTGCTTACCACATTGCCAGGAGACAAACCTTCTGCTAATTTTCAGAGAGTTTGGGTGTGTTTTTGTGGAAATATAGAGTAAAGAGTGTTTCCTCGGAATGAAAGTAATTTTTTTTGATTGTACTTGTTTTTTTATCAAATATTGAGCTGGGTAAGTCACTAAATCCAGTCTTATGTTAACTTGATTTGCCTAAAACAGCATCATTTTGACCCAACTCATAGCTCGTGGTAACCAGGCTTAAAAAAATCTCCAGACAGTGGGGTTAGTTGTGACACTGTGTTACAATTAAGCCACCCATAATGTACAATGATAATGAAATAAAAACAGCGGTTTTCAATTCATTTCAAAGGGCTTTATTGACATGAAGGCTTCAAGAACAATATTGGCAAAGTGTTATTTAGCCAAAGTATATTGTAGCCCACACTCCCCTAAATGGTATTTCGGCTGTATTTTAAAAAGCAAAGTTATTTTGGTTCTGTATTTTAGTGTAATTTTAAAACCCCACCTAGTTTAGCCAAAAGGGAATAGCATGGTATGCTGGATGACCATTATATCGCCCAAGCCTCAGTAGTAGTTATACTAATAAATTGGTTTTTGGTTTGTAAACATGAAAATAATGCCTTCAAGTAGAAATGGCTGAGCCAAATGTGTGGTTACTGTGGTATAAGCAGGGCAATGCAGTCCAGGCCACGCATTGTAAGCCTCAAAAATTCTGCTGTAGAGGCAGTCGCAGCTTGTCAGGCATTAACCCTTATACAGTATATGTAATGTTTACTTAGATTTCGCATTCTTTTCCTGCAAATATGATGCTTTCATCTTTCTGTCTATTTGAAAGTGCTCTGTATAAAATATGTGTAAAATATTCCTGGACCTATTAGGCCTGGAAGTTCTCTGAGGCAAAAACCCATGTCTAATGTAAAGGGGGAAATGCAGTTTCATAGTTACGTATAGTACTTTTATGTAAAGGGGGAAGTTTACGCATTTTAATACTGCCCAGATTTTATAGCTTTGCTTCCCTTACTGTATTTTCCATTGACGATTTCTTTGCCGAGCCGGACAGTAAAATATTAGCGACAGATTCTAGCTAGATGGTTTCCCTTCACTCCTTTTTATAAAGCCCCTGGTTAGTGATGACCGGTAAGAGAAAGAAAGAGGCAAACACTCTCATATAGCTGTCCTCCTAATAATTTCAAAGTAAGCACTGTGCCTACCAATGAGTGATTGCTGCCGTTCCAATAAGACAATCACAGCTATGCCTGCAGTAATTCTTTCTTGCAGGAGAATGCTTGTGAGAGGCAAAGCCACCGCACATTAATTCTAATGTAGGCCACAGAGCCCCTTACCATACAGTTACTAATTAATCAAGATGACTGTCTAATTACATTAGAAGAGCTCCTAAGGGCTACAGGTGTTACAGTGCCTATAATATTATACTGCAATCACATTCCAAAGCGTAATTTGTCCAGAAATCCCTAACTAAACATAGTGAGCAACAAAAAAAAATAAATTAGTTTATCATTTCCTTATTGATTAAATATTAAGGATGATGCTTTCCACAGAGATGATTAAAACTGACTGATGGCAATTAAAGCACTTCTGAGGTACAACTTCATCTAGTACTACAGAAGGTATGGATGTTTTTTAGTATACAAAAAAGATGAAGGGTGGAGAAGCTCTTCACATAAAGCATTGTGCTGGAAACGCAAAGGCCATGGATCCAAATCCCCAGGAGTGTAGCTGATTTTTTAACTCCTCCCTGCACTGCAAGACACTTTGAATAAAAGCATCAAATAAATGAATGCAATGTAAAGGCAGTTTTATAATTTATGAATTGTGTACTTGTTATTTCTCCTCCGAGAAATAAAGTTTCATAATTTTAAAATATAGTATGTGTTAAAAAAGTAAATGTGAAAAAAAATCACAGGAACATTAAACTTAAACACATTACCTGCTAGTAAGCATACCTCATTATGTTTAGAACATAAACAACAGTGACATATTTTTTGGAATTTATTAAATATAATTAATTTATTGCTACTTACAGGAACAAATTCATAATCTGGAGGAAAATATAGTAAAATCCTTAATTAAAATCAAAGATGTGAATTAAAACTTCAATGGTTATTCTATTTACTTAGCTGCTCTTGGGGAAAACCTGCCCTAGAACACTTTAACTGTTGTTATAGGTTCTTGAAGAAACTGATAAATGTATCTATGAAATGACATATCAATGTCCAATTCGCATTTTTATCTATAGACTGTCACAACTCAGTGCTTACTGGTTAAAAGCTTTTGGCCTTCAGAACAAAGTCTGCAACAGAACACTTCGACCTGGCCTGTCCATCCATACATCACACCAGGTCTACTGCCCACTGGCTCCCAAGACCAACAGTCCAAACGCTGCTGGAAACAAGAAACCAGGGGCACTGGATGGACTCCAGGATCAGGTGAACCAGAAGGTAGATTTAAGTGCAGAGGGCTGAAGAACCCAGATCAGGAACTAGGGAGCATATAAAGGGGGAAAAAAACACAAAAACCAGGAAATTCACATGAACCCTCTAGAGAGAGGACACCAGCGGCACAACACCCCAGCTGTGGAACGCCGGCTACTAGGGGTTATGAACCCAGAAACTAGCCAACCAGAAACCCAAAACAAGATGCTGGTCAAGAAGAACCATGACTTCCCCCAAACCATCAAGCCAGGACCTACAGGCAACTGACAGGCAAAAAGCAAACAGATCTACTCTATATAGTAGTGATGGAAAAGGTCATACCAAGACTTTGGAGCTTGTCTTGTCAAAGTAAAGCCCAGCGGCTCGAAGCTGGAAGTCAGAGCTTGCATCATGTGGCTGATGACGTCCAATGCATCCTGAGGTGTCAGAGGTTTTGAATCTTGTTGGCTTTTCAAACTTATAAAACGAGATGAAACCTTTTGAGCCTCTTGGGTTGTTTTCTTTTTTCAGTTGGAGAGCTTGACTGCTAAAGAACTTGCATTTTGATTCATTATAGGAAGTGGCCCTGGAAATGGCAAGAGGAACCTCAGATGTTTGAGAACATTTTGAGTTGATGAATTAATATTGATATGGCAAAATACTAAATTATTATTATTGTTGTTATTAGTTCCATTGCTGGTTCATTGGATGAATTCTCACCTGCCACACAGGAGGTCGGGTTTCCATTGCCTTCTTGTAAATCATTTCTGATAAAAGCATCTGCCTAATGAAAAAAATTATATTATTATATTCCTGTTATTTATCATTATTGTGCTGACCAGGTTTGCATCATTCCAAACATCTGTCATAAGGCAGTAACACATCCTAAATGTGCTAAATATCCTCATTGCCCCCGAGAGACTGCCAAGGAATCAACACCTCATCCTTTCTCTCCTCAATCCCCCATCTCCACAGTTTAAAAACTCCCCTCTAAACCCTAACAAGTGAAAATGGATACACATAAGCAATCAGCACATTGCCACATCTAAGTGACAATAATTGATCAACAATTAATGAGTTTGCCCCAGATCCATCACAGCTGACCTACAGGTTATCCCAAAAACCTGCATACACACCAGCCCTTTGCAGATAAGATTGCCCACCTCTGATCTAAGTGCTGTGGAGGTTCTGCTTTTGTGGTCTTCAGTTTTTTGGTCCTTTGGCAAACAAATGTTTAACAAAAAGGAAAATGTAATGTGGTCCTCCCACCTCTTAAGGATAAAAGCAGTGATGTTCAGCAGAGGTGGAAATTTCAGGTCCAGAAAGTACAAATCCCAACCAGGATTTTGTTTCAACCAACCAGTGGAGTACTCTGTAATGTATATATATATATATATATATATTAGGGCTGTTAACGCGAAATTATCTATCACCATGATTAATCTGATTAAATTTTTTTACACAATTAAACCAGCACAAAATGAGTCAAAATCCCTTAAATGTCTCTCTCAACCCATTTCGGATAGTTTTGGTGCATTGCATTTGCCCAGGAAATTTATATTACGAGTCAGATTCCAAGTTTTTTGGAACTTGAAAGTGACATGCCCACTCCCGTTTCTCGGAGATCCGAGAATCTTGGAGCAGCACAGAGGATGTCGAGTTCACAATTCAAGATGCCTGTGCCCTGAAGAGAAAGTTGAAGTTTTAGAAAGTTGAAGCACTACTTCTCATTTGTGGCTCATTAAATCGGTTGCACATACTATTCCGTCCAAGTTATCTGTGGACATGTTGCTATAGAGTTTTATACGTAAAGCACCAAGCGTAATGTGTTATCAACTGATATTGCTTACAATGGCAATTAAGCGGGCTGGAATTGGATTTCATAATTAGTCTGATTATTTTTCGGATTTACGGTAGTTCAGGCTAATTGTAAGTGAATGAAGATTAAGACCATTTAAATTGAGGTACCTTAAATCCGAGAAGTTGTCCGGCTAAGCAAAAAATCTTGCTTTTTGATAAGGGTCCATGGCATTGCACTTCTGTGGCAGATGGGATATATCCAAATGTGTTCAATAAATATGTCAAGTGCATATATATTTCCTTTCTTGAGTCTGTTTGCTCATGCAAAATGAAATGTGATTAATATAGATTAAAAATTAATGATATTTAATCGTGATTAATCAAAATTAATCCACAGCAACCCTGTGATTAATCTGATTAAAAAATGTAATCGTTTGACAGCACAAATATATATAGATGTGTAGACCATTTACTATTTCTATGACAAAAATTCATAGCGTTTTTTTTTTCTTCTTTAAACAATGCAGTAAAGCTTCTGTTATATCCCACCAGCAGCATAGCCAACTTCAGAGGGTTAAATGATGTTCAGCTCTAATTGCCAGTAGCCCTGAGCAGAGACTCAGTTACCTGATTAGTAAATCAGGGACAGATGCAACAGACTGGCACCCCATCAATCACAAATTGAAGATTTCCATCGTAGTTAAAAAAATGTAATTGTTTGCGTCTTCGATTAATAATGTTAAATAATAAACAGGGTTTAGAATATCTTAGCTAAAATAAATATGTTATAAACTAAAAAAAAAACTCTAGTACAAAAAGATGACCTAGTATAGTGCATACAGTATCAAAACACAAGCAGTTGTTAAACATAAGGTAAACATATGTCTGTGATTGTTGCCAGAGCGGTTTCCACTATAATAAAATACCTATAAAACACTGTTATTCCCTCTTTTAATTTGCAAACGTGTAAAACCAATTATATTATGGAAATTTTTCATTTTCGTTATTTGCTAAAAAAAAAAAGTCTTTGCAGTATAAATTTTAGTACTTGCAGCAGCATATTATGCTATGAATTAGAAAATATAATGTTCTCCAAAAAAGTAACATTGCAGTGTTTCATTTTATTCAATTAATGGATTGAAGTATGGATAAATTTTGTTGTAAATCACTATACCATTTTACCCTACAAATATTACATTTAAATTTTATTTTTGATGTGAAAAAATGAGAACCCATTATCAGTTGAAAGTAGCATTCTTTTTATTTTTTTTTCCACGTGACTGTTCACTGGAGCTAAAGAACCTACAGTACTGAATGTTTTTGCACCCCCTACGCATTTGGCTTCATTTGACTAAACATTATTTTATGGCACTAAAGCCCCAAATGTGAGACAAATGCATGCTTTAATTAAGGGTCACAAGCTTTAGTGCTGTCACAGTTTAAAAAATATAATAATTTATTCTAGCTACAAGTCTGGCTAGAGGTTATTTCCCAGAGTATACCTGATGTAATTAAGGATCCTTGCAAATTTGTAAGTTAATTTTATTACCAAGCTGATTTATGGAGTTAAACCCAGATAGAAATTTTAGCAAATAGGTCCATTTATATGGATCAAGTACTTTAGGATACATTTTAGGCATTTTAGGGAATTCTGAAATTTAAATAGCACATCACTTTTCCCTTATAGGTAGTATTGTTTCCCATTTTTATAAATGTTTAAGACCTATCATCTGTTTCTTACATTTCTTTTTATTTTGTTCTTAGAAAAAATCTTTTTCTACACAGCTGAAATGAAGAACTGTGAAGCTCATTTGCAACTTTTTTGAACTGATTGCACTTTGATTGCAAAAGCAATTAATGACTGTACAGTCAGTCTCTAAACAATTTAAATTTTACGCAAATGTGTTTGGTACTTATTATTCAGCAGTATCTGAAATATTACATGGTCGCTTGATCTCTTGGCTCAAAGGTATCTTTTGTGTATTTTGTTAAAGCTTTACTTACATTTCTGGCTCTGATAACCATGACATCAGTAATTCAAGTTAAACAACGCAACACTGATTTTTACATTCGTAAGCTTTTCGTTTGAACTTTTCCACCCTGTTCCCATTTCCATACAGAACACACAAGCCCACAGAATGCTTTTCTTCACTCTGACTAGCAGTACTAGTGTGAGCTATAATAGAAATGACAAGATCAAACACATTCCACTTCCCATCTGAGGGATTTCACTCAGTGGGGGTGTACAATCTCAAAACAACCAATACATTTGTAAGACTAAACGCACTCACAAACTTAGTCATGAAGTGGAATTATATGCACAATTTAATTCAGTTGAAAACAGGAAATTCTAAGTAAAAATGAAAATGGCCTCAAAGTTATCTGGATTAGAGGTGAGTCAGAGTTTTATCTTACTTTTATATCTTAAATGATTATATACTTAATTTTAGGGTTTTTTTGTTGCAGACAGAACAATAACAATGTCTTTTCTTTAGGGAAATGAAGACATGGCACATTTGAATGCAGGGAAGAAGCGATGATCCAAATGTAGCTTTATGAAACAGAAGGGACCTTATTGATTAACACAAAATAGATGTTAAACAGAAAATAGAAGAAGAGGTCAAAATAAGAGGTATGGAAGATAAACTGGAAAGGACAGGGCTAATTTGTCTACCATTGATGGTACATCAATGCTGGGATTTTCCATAGAATCTGTTTTTATACCTTGAAAGGTACAATTATAAGGGTACAGCCTCAGTGACAAACAAAGGTATAAATGTTTACCCTTTTTCTGAGAGTGTTACACACAGAACTGCCATCTGCACTGACCAACAAATTCAGAGGGTAAGGGCAGGCACTGATAATGATGGCTATATGAGGGACTGGTGTGGGCCATTGACAATGAACCAAACACTAGGAACTACAAGTAATAAGGATCTGGTGAAGGTTATCTGGAACAAGAAGGAGAAAATGGACTGGCCAGCATAGTGGGCCAAATAATCTGAGTCAGGGGTAGGCAATCTTATCTGCAAAGGGCTGTTTAGGTCACTAATTTGAGGACTGATTGGCTGAAGAGTCCTCACACCTGGGTTTGAACAGCTGACCTACAGGTTATCCCAAAAACCTGCATACACACCGGCCCTCTGCAGATAAGATTGCCCACCTCTGATCTAAGTGCTGTGGAGGTTCTGCTTTTGTGGTCTTCAGTTTTTTGTTCCTTTGGCTAACAAATGTTTAACAAAAAGGAAAATGTAATGTGGTCCTCCCACCTCTTAATGATAAAAGCAGTGTTGTTCACCAGAGGTGGAAATTTCAGGTCCAGAAAGTGCAAATCCCGACCAGGATTTTGTTTCAACCAACCAGTGGAGTACTCTGTAACTGTGACTCGTTATACTGAACTGGTTGGTTGAAACTAAATCACTGTCTGGATTTGTAATTTCTGGACCTGAAATTTCCATCTCTGTTGTTCACATTAACTGCTGATTCAACAGAAAATATTTACAGATGCACATTTTACATTAATATGTGTTGAGTAACCTTTTGTGGGAACCATTTCTGCTTACTGATCAAGCTCAGTCAAATTTTGGAAGCACTGTTGGTCGCTCTACATGATTTTGGACTGAGGTCAGAGCTCTGATTTGGGCCTCAGGACATTTAGCCCTTTGTTCTTTTGCCACTCGGTCTTTGCTCTGGTGGTCTGGCTTGGATCATCTTCATGTTTAAATGTAAATTTTATTTCCAGTTACTCTTCCCCAAGAATCTTTATTTGGCATTCCATGATGTCCTCACGTAAGATCTATCCTACTGTATATGCCATATTCTGTTTTTACCAGAAAACAAAATGTCTTGCATTGACACCAAGGCGTTCCATTTTCATTTCACATAACAGCTTTCATACCTTGCCCCAAAAATCTTTTTTTTTTTTTTTACCCTATATGAGCGTCATCTTTTTGGATAGAGGTTGTCTTCTTTGTACCCTATATACACAGATGGACATATGGCAGATTGTGTGTAGCATTTGTAATGTTGTTTAAATATTACATTGACATTGAAATATTTTTTAAATAAATTCTAATGATTTTTTCACAATGGCCATTGGAAGGCTGATCTTTGATCACTCCACTGCAGATTTTCACAGATCTTAATTTGGTGGAAAGATGCTTTTTAGGTAAGTTGTAGTGCCAGTGCCTTCCACTTTTTAATTAAGTTTGGATAGTGAGATATTTAAAAGTTATGACATTTATAAATCGATTATAATCTTATTACAAAGATACTCCAAAATTCCCTATTGCTCAGGCAAGTTTCTATCTTGAGATATACTGCCTTGTAAAGACAACTACTTTAATTCTGAATTAATCATAATTATCACAACACAGGTGGAGGCTAATTATAAAACTGTGTCATCTCTACAAGGCAATTACATGTATATTCGTTTAATAACAATGTTTATTATTGAGGGGGTGTGCACTTATCTTGACAAAGCTCCACTGGCTTCATTTCACATGAATGATTTGGGGTGCCTTGTGTAACGAAAAAAAAATCACCAGAAAAAAATAATCATATCAATAATAGTATCTGACTGTAACCACAACACAAGCCTTTTAGATGGTGAGCAGAATTAATTGAAAAGGGTGTGTATTATATGTACAATACGAGTAGGCAGGGTAAAGATCGATGTGTTGTGATAAGTGGGTTTTAAATAATTTAATTCTGCAATGAGCTCGGCATGATGTAACCAATCATGTCTGTATAAATTGATACTTATGACGAAACCTAGTAAAATAATAAACCAGAAAGAAACCCCATCACAAAAACAACTGTACCCCACCGATATACTTTTTTTTGTGTTTCTCACTGATAGAACTGCATAGTATATTTTCAATATCACTCTGACATTTGGAACAGATTGCATGGACGTTGACTCATGGGAGTCGTGACTGAATGTCCAGAGTCATCGTATTCGTCATGAATTCTCAAGCAGTCGCTTTTTAATTTGACTGAGTTGAATGTTGATAGAGTAGAGTGCATTGTAAATGGGATGAAAATAAAGTCCCTTTTCACCAATGATAAATAATTTGCAACATCTCACAAAAGGTTTTTGAAATATTATTTAACATGACCAATTTACCCAATAAGCACTTCAGAAATTTCTCAGAGAAGGTAATCAAGACAAGAAAAATATTTTAACAAAGACATTACATTAAGTAGGTGTACAAACTTAATCCATAGTGAAAAATTCTTTTGGGTTGATGTCTCCAGTGAGCTTTCCCCCCTGAAGAATCACATGTCCAAGTATTGAAAAATGAATCATAAAAACAGGTAAGATGAAAGAGACATTATTTGGTGGATTGTTTCTGTAGATGAGTCATATTGCTGATGATGGACCCCATTGGAGGTGGTGAGGCACCACCATGCTGACACCTGCTAGCACACCATGCCTGAGATGATGATGCAGAATTCCATAGATCCCAGCATTCACTTTTCACAACCTAAATGTATGAAACATTTTTATAAATGTACATCAATTAAATTGTCATACTTTTAAACAAGCATTATTAGTTTGTAGTTTTTTTTAAATAGAATTTGATTTCTTCAAGTTCATCTCCGTGGTCATCATTCCTTAGGACTTCTACTACGTGTTTTAATGGTTTTGTCTTAAAATATAATTCTGTTGCAAGTTCCTGCCTTCAGAGAAAAGTCTGTTTACATGTAGTTTGTCACGTCCTTTGCGGGTAGCGGGGAAGTAAATCCAGGAGACAAAATTCATGAACGGGGTTTAATTAAGGCAGATGGGGAGCAGCGCACGATGAACGTTAGTGACATATCTGACGATACGGACTCAGACGTGGACTAAAATACACAACACTAAAGGACGGAAATGTAAAACAATTGAGAACAATCAGGAATTTACATGAGGTAATGAGGGGGGCGTGGTACACACAAGGATCATACGAGCAGGTCATGACATAGTTCTGTCAATGGTATCATATTTAAGTTTATTATATTCCATCAGTCATTGAGAGCATTTCATTCATACAGTTGTAATTAAAATGTACTGATCCTTTTGTAAGTGACATGATTCTTTGAAAACCATCAAATGAAAGTAAAAAAGAATTATTAATTGTTTAGAATAAATTTAAGCCCTTCAACTACACCCATATAGCCACTGCACAAGTTGCCTCTTTGTGCATGCCAGAATATAAATGCACACACACACACACACACACATTTATATATACACTCACCTAAAGGATTATTAGGAACACCATACTAATACAGTGTTTGACCCCCTTTTGCCTTCAGAACTGCCTTAATTTTACATGGCATTGATTCAACAAGGTGCTAAAAGCATTCTTTAGAAATGTTGGCCAATATTGATAGGATATCATCTTGTAGTTGATAGAGAATCGTGGGATGCACATCCAGGGCACGAAGCCATCAGAGGATGAGTACATGGTGGTCATAAAGGGGTGGACATGGTCAGAAACAATGTTTAGGTAGCCCTGGCATACACAGTGGTAACAAGGCATGATGGATCCAAGTTCTCATTCTGTTTACGCCAAATTCTGACTCTACCATTTGAATGTCTCAACATAAATCGAGACTCTTCAGACCAGGCAACATTTTTCCAGTCTTCAACTGTCTAATTTTAGTGAGCTTGTGCAAATTGTGATACCCGGTGGGATCTTCTGCTGTTGTAGCCCATCCGGCTCAAGGTTGTGTGTGTTGTGGCTTCACAAATGCTTTGCTGCATACCTCGGTTGTAACGAGTGGTTATTTCTGTCAAAGTTGCTCTTCTATCAGCTTGAATCAGTCGGCCCATTCTCCTTTGACCTCTAGCATCAACAAGGCATTTTCGCCCACAGGACTGCCGCATACTGGATGTTTTTCCCTTTTCACACCATTC
>JAABNY020000095.1:11670350-11683566 GCA_015164015.2 Brevimyrus niger | reverse complement strand
TAATCTAAAATAAGCAGTAATCAGAGCAAAGGGTGGCTATTTTGAAGAAACTAGAATATAAAACATGTTTTCAGTTATTTTAACTTTTAAGTACATAACTCCACATGTCTTCATTCATAGTTTTGATGCCTTCAGTGAAAATCTACCAAAAAAAAGCACATTGAATGAGAAGGTGTGTCCTTTCACATTTTGACCTGTACTGTGTGTGTGTGTGTGTGTGTTTCTGTGTGTATATATATAATTAAAAAACATTCTGGCTTGCATGAAGAGGCAACTTGTGCAGTGGATATATGAGTAGTTGAAGGGCTTAAATTGCAGGATTGTAGGTGTATAATAATGGCTGGCAAAATGTAGGATGTAGGATAGATATTATGTGATGAACTCAGAAAAGTGAGTCAAGTGTAAAAGCTTGTATACATGAGTGTTAGCACCATAGCCCCACACCAAAGGGGTTTGAATCTGACCTCTGCTCTGTGTGGAATTTGTATCTTCCCCTTTTGTCAAATGGGTTTTCACCAGCAGTCCAAAGACATCCGGATAGGCCAACTGGTCCATTTCTTTGCTCGTTAGGCCATGCTCCTGATCACATTGCCATCAGTTCAGATGCCACAGCCTTGTGCCCATTTCTGCCTGGGATAGGTTACAGATCTCCATGCTGTTAACCAGAATAAGTAGTCTGGATAGAATATGACTATAAAATTGTAACAGTTGATATTTTTTCTGCCTTGGTGCAAAATTTAAACTGGCTGTGCAAAACATCATAACAGTGTAACACCAAAATAATGATACAAAATGTATAGGGTATAGATGCAACACAGCAACAAAAATATATGTATACTATGTATAGATAGAGTCTAATCATCCCCCTAGTTATTTCCATTACTGCCCAGAATTCACCCGGAGCATGATTTGCAGTGTTTCCTGGTCCTCTTCAGCAGCATCATGGCCCAGTGTATCTGCCCACATGTAACATCGAATCTCACTCTCTCTACAGCTTGAAAAAGTACAGCGTTCAAACTGATTTTTATTTATCTGTTTGTATAAGGGCTGGCACAGTGACTCAGTGGATAACATTATTGCCTCATACCTTGTCCTGCGATTTGTTATTGAAATTTTGGCAACCACCTGCACACAAAAGACACTGCAGTGTGTCTAAATTGTCTCTTTCTGTGTGTGTGTGTGTGTGTGTCCTGCAGTGGACCAGCATCTCATTCACCTCTGTGTTGTGCCTGGGACAGCCTTCACACCCCCTTATCAGGATAAGCGCTTAGAAGATGGATGTTTGCTTGTTCTATGTAATCCAGCACAATTTCTATATAGACTCACTGTCGCATTCCAGCATGTACTTTACTTTTGTTTTGTGAATATATCCACAAACACATACAGACACACGCACACACACACGCACACACTACCTAGGTCAGGGATGCCCAACTCCAGTCCCGGGGGGCCGGAGCCCTGTATAACTTAGTTCTTTCCCTGTTCCACCACAAATGATTCAGCTCAAGAGCTGTGAGGTAATTAGCACAAGGAGTTGAATCAGGTGTGTTAAATGAGGGGAAACCCAAAAATGCACAGGGCTCCGGCCCTCCAGGACTGGAGTTGGGGACCCCTGACCTGGTTATCAGGTACACCTGCTTGGTAATGCACAAAGCCTGGTCCCCTAAACAGCAAATTTGGCTACACCTGAATTGGTACAGCACATAGGCAGGGCTGCGAGACATTCACATACTGTTCAACAAAAAATTCATTTAAGTGAAGCAGTTGCTGGAGGCACAAATGGTTCCTACTTAGTACTAGCTAAGTGTACAATCTACAGTTTATAAGCCTCGCCATTTTTCTGGTCTTTTTTCCTTACTGCATTTCAGTCATAGAGCACAAGACAGGGAACCACACCCTGGATAGGATACCAGTACAATGTAGAGTACACCCATGCACATACATACAATCACACACAATGGGTACTGTAGCAATACACCTACCTGCAAGAACTTCATATTTTTGCACCATGACTCATGTAGGTTCACAAATACTGATTATAATCTACAGTAAATTGTTCTGAACTTACATACAAGGCTGTAGTTTAATATTTTGTATTTATCTGTGGTTCTTCACAACTTGAGCTAATAATAGATCTGCCATGTATTGTGACTGCTAATCTAACTCTTGCCACAGCATCAGAAAACCAAAATATAATTTAGAGAATGATGCTTTTACACCCCAATCCAATTTGCTAAAAAGAAAAGCAAAGCCTGCGGGCATCTGTGCTTGTTTCCTGCCGCATGCCTCGCCTGTCCAGACTCTAAGCTTGAGGTTATCATGAATTGGATGAGTGGTCATGAAAAATGCATAGATGAATTTGTAATCGAATATGCATAACATTTTTTACTAAAAAAATAAAAAATAAAAATACAATGAACACTTTAATTATCTGACAAAAACAATATGTGTCACTGTTTTTTTTCCATACAGGACCTTGAAAAGGGACACATTCAATCTTCTTTGCCTGAAAGGTATGTGTGCCAAAATTCTTAAAGGAATGCCTGTTCCCATCTATTCAAAACCTGTACAAAAGCCTCCTTAAACAATGCCTGAGAGATAAGATAGGAGGATTAGTATTCATTAGGGTAATTAATTACCAAGAGATGATGTGAGGTAGAATAGGGAGGGGGGGATGCCTCCACTGTTTGCCTATTAAATCTTTTCATGCACTGTACAACTTATACAATGTGACTATCACTAATATGAACATTTTTTTTCTCTCTCTCTTGTATTATTCTAATTCTTAAAGTATATGTTCAGCTCAGCTTTTAAAATGTGAGAAAAGAAAGCTGAATTAACTTTAGATTATAGATACCCTTTTGGTCTTTTCTATGTTCATAGAGTGTTGATATAATAAATCAGTATCGAACAACCTATATTGTTTAAGCATGGAGAAAACATGTTTTTATAGCTGCAGTTGACTACAGCTTTCATTGCCATGATATGTTTAAGCTATATTATCACTTATAGTATATGTGTCCTTAACAGTTCTTTTTTGCATGCACTTTCATAGCTTCCAGTTATAATGTTATTAATCAGGTGTTATTATATTTCACTCAAACGCTCGCAAAATTGCGAGCCCGACATCCTGGACAAAGTATTCCCCTTCCCACTACCAAAATGTAACAACACCCTGTCAGAAATTACCCTAAGTAAGAAAAAAACTCCCTTGAATGATGATGGTTTGTCCATTAGGAAAATGTATGGTTAAAGCCTGGTTTACAAAATTGTTGCAATTTATTGCACTGTTGCCTTGCACCGCCATCTTGGTGCATTGCTGGTCATGGTAATAGAGTACTCAGAGCACAATCAAGTCAAGTACAGCTTTAGTGAAACATGAATCATATTAAGTACACTGGATAAGGTGATGTAAAATAATGTTATATTACTGTTATAATAAAGCAAACTAAAAGCAAATTATATAAAGAGAAAACGGGCAGTACTGGATGGGACCCGTATACAGCAAAAGCAAAGTGGATGTGAGCCCCTCTCTGTTCCACAGGAGGACATCGTCATGGGTAACACTAAAGCAAAACAAAGCATCTAAAAGCCTAGAGAATTCTTTACTTACATGTATTTCTTGCTGGGTACAAGAACTGCAGAGGGAAAAGTGTATCTCTTTCTTCAAAAATCAGGTTCGAACTAATCTTAAATGTTACGCAATTGGTTTGAATATATTCAAACACCAGTCACCCCACCCCCCCCCCCCAAAAAAAAAAAAACAACGCAACACAGAATCATTCTTTTCAGTGTTTCATAATGTAACTTGCGTATTTTTTTTATACATATTTCTCAACAATTACACTGCGTCTGCCAGTGACTGTAAACATGACAGTTCGGCTATTGAACGTGAAGTGCGCACCCAAACATTTAAATATTAATAAAATTTCCCTTGTTATGAAATCTGGAAAACCAAGGGTGTTGTTTGCTTTTGGCTTTTGTTGAAAGATATTACAGCCGAAGTATGAATGTAAGGTTAACTTTCATAGCTGAAGTTGATTGAATTGATTTCAGGTATACATCCTTGGCATTCTCACTTGATTACAGTATGTATGTGGGGATGTGTGTATATATACTGAAATATTCCGGAATGGGGGTTTAAATTAAAACATTCCAAATCAGCAGTGATGTTAACTTTATATGCAGTTTTCCTAATGTAATATCTTTCAATGTTTGTAATATATTTCAGTGTTTGTGTGCACTTCACATTCAATAGTCCAGCTGTCTTGCTTAAAGTAAAGGACAGTAAATAGACAAATATAAAAGGCATAATTTTAAAGTAACATGGTTTACATTGTCTCCCATAGTTTAATGCTTAAACAACACTTTACAGAACGTCTGCACTATTCTTGCCGTCTCATTGCAGCAAATACTAAGTAGGCAAGTTTAGTGGGATGACAAAAGCATTGCGAGGGAATGCAAAACAATTTAGAAAAAAATTCCACCCCTGACCTTTCAGCGGCTCCAGAGATGGCAAACAAAATCACAACAAATAGTATAAACGTGCTTACGACTACATTTGACACTTTAAAATTCAAATAGGTTAATTGTAGTTTGAATATGACTTTTATCACGTCATGTTTGAACGAAGTGACAGCCTAGTTTTTAGTTATACTATTTTCATCATACAATGGTAACACTAAAGAGTTTCATTGTTCTGTACTATAATGTCATCAATACAGTGATGTGTCTGTTTTTGTTGTTATTACATAAGTGTCTTAAAGGCAAATTGTTGATCGACTTATTTTATCCCTGGATGTGTGGCTGCTCTCTAATGGAACCTACCGCTTTATATAGTGTGAAATTCATGGAGAATGAGTCCCTAAAAGAGTCAATACACTCACATTCACTACTATGGAGCTCCTCATGGTACAAAACAAGTCTGTGTCATATCTTAAATTACATCTGACACTGTGTCTTGATTTCTCACAATCTCTGCTATTTGTTGCAGTAAAATTCACACAAAGACCAGATGAAAGCCAGGATGCAGAATCACGTACAGTAGGTGTGCCAGTGTAGCATCAGGGCAGACGTCACGGGTAATATACGTGTGGGAGTGGAGTGAGTCTGGAGGGGTTCAGTGCTCATTTTTTCCCGCACATATGCTAAGACATTTGCCAACACAGGTCAGTGAAGTTACCACAGAAAGGCAGTGCTCAGTATACTGTAGTTGCACTTTACTTCCTCACCCGATGTTACTCCTTGATTACATGCCAAAATAATGGTCTGCTTACCCTCTAAGTTGCCCGATAGTTACATTGGAACCAGTTTAAAGAAATGGCTCCTTCAAATATGGTCTAGAAATGCTTCCTTCGTTTGTTGAGTTGTGAAGGATGCACCCCAGGTATCCTTTACAGCCCAACATATCTCAAGATTCTTTGCGCAGATGTAAAGTGGGTGTGTCCCAGTTAGGCGACAGAAGCAGCGCTTCATGGCTGAAGGGTAAGTAAGCGGGAACAGCTGCTGAAGTAAATAGGAAGTTAGTCGTAGGCCAGACTGTCCCATTTACAGCTCATTCTGTTTGACTTTTGAAGAATGCAGCCTACAAAGGCTGTACCTTAATCCTTCGAAGGATGCAGTCCCTAAATTTGGATACTGCCAGTGAGTAGCACATTTGGTGATGGGAGTTCCGGCTCTTTTTAGTGAGCCAGATCAATTGGCTCAGTTTCAGCTCCCAAATGGCTCTCCATTTAGTATCACTTCTGGCATTTATAAATTAGCCTAATTTAGCAATTTTTCCACCTGTGATTGGTATGTGCATATGCATATCATTTAAATCATTAAATGTATTATAATGTATTTATACCATGCAACCGAAAGGGATCAACTATGTAAGTTGCTAGCGGCAGGTTTTGGGAAACGCACCCCAGAATGAGAATGAGTCCTGAAGGAGTGAAAGAGTTGATGAGTGTATGAACGACAGTACTTCTCCACACCTTTGGGTCTCTCATTTTAGTTATGAATGAGAGACCTAAAGGAATTAACAAGTTGGGGGTCGAATCAGTGAATGAGGGACTCAGATAGTCTACTGAACGAGAGCCGTACCTTGGTTATAACTGAAATGCACCATCTCCTGGTGCAGTATATAGCCTACATGTGCAGTGGCTTCCTGTATGCTGCATTTGGATCTTAGATCAACTCACTTTTTTTATGCATAGTTGTCCTGAATACAAAAAAATTGATAGTGCTGTGATTTTATTTTATTTTTTTTATGTTGAGTGAAAACTCTACAATTAATTGAGTCAGTGTATTGGTTTGATAAGGCGTGACTTCCTACAAAATGATTAAGTGCAAACACCAAGGTTTTGTTGTGGTTATGTAAACAATAAAAGCACTACATAGTCTTTAAAAAATACTGTTACTGAAGATTATTGTTGACAATGTTCAGTTAAGAACTACAGTAATAACTTTAGAGATGATAAGGACTGTATTGTTGCAAATACATTTAAACGATCTGTCACCCTTACTATTATGTATCTGCTGCCCTTACCATTATGTACAGTCCCTGAGTTAAGATCACCCGACTCAGAGACAACTCATACTTATAAACAGACTGCCGTAAATCCTGTTATATTAAACATTCAGGTTCAATATAATGGTTCATAATAACGAATCCATGCAATTCTTTGTGACATTCCTGAAAACATTTTGTGGTTTCAGCAGTTCAATGGTTTGAGGTACAGTACTGGATTTACTTGTATTTTTACTGAATCATAACAATATTAATATTAATAATAATAATAATAATAGCAATAATAACAATGTACTGCATTTATTTTTTGACTTACCTATAAATTCAACTTAAAAACAAACTTTGGGAATGGATCTTGTTCGTAATCTGGGGGCTGCATGTACTGTGTTCCTTTAATTTCATTCTTCTTTGTGCCAAGGATGACAAGGAAACCTGCAAATCTTAGAATAAACCTTATCTTTATAAAAATATGGCAGCACCATCACCGTGATCCCTGAACTTAGCACTTGACAAGCTGTATGTTGTTCACACGCACATGGATTGGGATTTCAATTAGCCCTAAAACTCTTTCTTCATGTGTTTTTTTTTCTTTTCAATGGCTGAAGTGGCTTAAGATTTGTTTGCTTGCAATGTTAATTTTTAAATGAAATTGCCTCGCCTTATTTCCTTAGAAAAAAATATTGGATGCAATGCTACATATAATGATTGCATTATTGAAATGAATTGCTGTAATTGAATGGCGTCCCATCCCGGGTGTTCACCTGCCTTTTGTCCTGTGCTGCCTAGGATAGGCTCCAGGGCCCCTATCACCCAGCATAAGTGGATGGAGAATGGATGCATCAATCGGTGGATCAATCGATGGATTTAATGGAACGTTGTAGCAGTAAAATGTAAATCTTAAGGGACTGACTTTTTTCAAACCAGTAGTTCCAGGTCAATTGCCTGAAAAAGCTCTCTTCTTGAATGTGAACCAAACAATATGTTTGAAGCTTTTCTAGTGCACTAAATTTGAGTTATAAATCTCAGAAATATATCAGAATTTCTTAAAGGCAGGATATACGGTAAGAATTTTGAAGTATTCACTTGTACAGTCCAATCCCATTCTTCTCTTGTACAGCATTATAGAATTAAGTAACTTAAACCTCCTTTTAAAATTCATTGTAGCCTGCTTAGAATTGCTAGTGGTATTACAAAGGTAACCCTTATAAAGACTAGATTTTACTGGCACCGCCAATTGAACATTTAGTAACATTTTTCCTCCACCTTTTTTAAGAAATTGTCTTCAAAGTACTTATAATAATATTAACAGTTGTAAAATACTACTGATTTGTACACAAATTTCAGTCAGATTACATATAATCTCTACGTCTGCTACCTTTGTCTTGCCTGGATTTCTAACCATCTGCATGTGGCACAATTATCATTATTAAATATCACAGGCCTTGAGTCATTTTACATAAAGATGATAGAATAACCAAACAAAAGGAATAAAACCCTGTTAGGCAGCATCACTTCAGAACAGATTATAACTGCAGATATTAATCCTTTTTTTAAAAAAAAAAGTGCTTTGAAAAAGGGGAATGCTTCTACCAGAGTTAAATATTCCACCAAATGTTTGATGTGAAAAGGATCTTTCATAGAGTTAAATTCTTTTCTGCACATCTCACTTTTAAAATTTAATTTATGACCCAAGAACGAGGTATAAAAATTCAGTTGGCCCTTTTAGTAGGTAACACCATCTTCATGAAAAGACACAGAGATTCATTTTGGGTTTATGGTGTACCTGTCAATACAGTAAAACAATACTCATTAATGTGATGCTATCTACATTAGGATCCACCTTATCTACAGTATTGACAAATTTTATTTTAATGTCTACTTCTCATTCACCTTAACTGAAAATGTGTTGAAAATATATAAAGGTGCATGGGTGTGTGTGCATTTTGAAACAATAAATGAAATTTCATGATTTTTACAGAAATTCAGAATACAGCTTACTTAAAGTCCAGACATTGTGTTTGGCTCGTTGGTTTTATTCCGAGCTATAATTAGTATTTCACCACTATATCCAGCAGGATTCACAGCACAGTAGAGACATACCTGGAGAGAAGCTTCCATTGAATCTATAATGAATGGTTGTCATCCTCAGTTTCTACACTGATACTGTAGGTCTTTTAGATATTTTTCTTTCCAAAATAGCTCAGTGGATGAGGACGTTCCTAAATTATCTACTTTTTATTACATAAATTTTTAGATATCCAAAAACTGTTATGATGCGATAATGAATCTTGACAGCTTTAATGAAAACAGGAAACATATTCACCTTACCAAGAACTTGCATGAAACGATTACTTTCTCCTCTAAGAATATTGTGGAGGCTGCTGGTCATGATCAACTGCAGATTAAATATTTACTAATACATAAAATACATCAAAGAAAAAGAAAGAACATAAAATTTGAAAAAAATCCATGTGGTGCAATGTAATATTGTCGTTCACAAAATGTATTTATTTATTTATTTGTTTGTTTGCCTGTTTATTTTACAGAACTGATAGTGTTAGTATCAGACCACCAAATTAACTCTCCTAGTCCTTGGCCGAGTTATCTTACCTTGTGAAAGCACAGTGGTAGAACTGGTGTGTGTGGAGTTTGCAAGTACTTTCTCTGGATTTCTGACGGCGCTTTGTCCCTCCAGCCATCCCTAAATGCTATGTAATATGTGCTTGTGTGTGCACAGCGGTTCACTGCCACCCCATTTGGGGTGTCCAGTGGTGTAGTGGTGTCTGGAGTAGTGGGGATACTGTATATTTAGCTCCCAAATTTTTTTGTGGCCTACACAGCAAAAGAAAAACATGCCCCGTTATTAATAGTGACGGTCTTACATGTGTAGTTCCCACTAGAAAGGGACAATGCTATTTACATCCTCTGCCTGACATCATTCAGGGATCATTATGAGATAAACAAACCAGAGATTTTGCAGATCTGTCTGGTTCATACAGTATATTACAGAGTGATTCAACTGCATAATGCATACATTTTCTTAGTCCATGGGGAAAGTGGGTTCTTTCGTAAACAGTATCTTAGAATATCTAATCTGCAACAGACAGTGAAGGCCAAAGAGTGACATAATTATAAAATATAAATGGTTTGGTCAGTGGCAATATGCGAAAATTACTGATGTTACAGAGGTCTATTTCATTAATGGTAAATACATTTAAAATGAAGCTAACACCTTTTCAGTCAGAGATACAATATTTTTTACCAAATTTAAACAGCTGGTATTCAAAATAAAATACTTGGATTTTATCATTCTGAATATTCATTAACTATGTCAGCAGAGAGCAATAACGAGTAATGTAATTTTTCATACTTTAGCAATGCATCCTTGTTCCTGTTTCACCTAGTGTAAAAAATAAAAACACTCATCATACTCTTTTCAAGTATATTCAAAACCCAATCCTAAAACTGAAAATAAAATAAATATTTTGGCTTGGGTATCAAACAAATTTGGTGGATTCACTACTGATTCACATCTGTATTTGTTTCTCCCACATACATATTCAAATGCACACACTGTACATTTTTTAGTGTCCACGGTTATAGAATCTAAGCCTAACCAACAGTTAATGTACACTTACGAAGTTTTCTGTGTTTGAATCATAACCAGGGGTTCTTGGATTGGAAATCCTCTTTCTGTTTGGCTGTCCATACCTGTGGCCATTCCCCAACAGCTGTTAATCTGCCTATACTCAAAAATTAAGCACTGATGTGAATGATGTGAAATATACGCATTTCAAAATGCACCGATTTGTTGACAGCGAGCAGCGTTGATGCTAATGAAAGTCAAGGAAGCTAACTTAACACTAGCCACAGCATCAGCAAACTGGAACAACAAAAAATAAACGAAACTAAACAAAAGAGTTGCTAGTTGATGCTGTAGAAAAACTGCATTAACAAAATTTACAAATCTCGCCATTATAAAGTACTCACCATGGTTGACATTTTCCTCCCCTGAATTTGCAACGTCGATCGGAGATTTAGCATCAGCACTCCCACCGTCTGGGGTTGGGGGCTGACAGGCTGTGGGCATTTGGGCTGTGGCTGCCTGTCAGGCTGGATAGCAGCAATAATGTAGCATCATGAGGTTGTTTGTTCTGAAAGCTCATTTTTCTTTGTATGATTTGCTTCATTTTCAATATGAACTTGCTTGTATTAACTTCTCACACAAGGACATATTTTGGTGTGTAACAATGGACCGACAGTAAGGTGGCTGCAAAGGATATTTTTCCTGGTTTAACAAACGAACGGCATGTCCCGCCCTACTCTGCCTCTGATTGGTGTAATCTGTTTGCCCTAACCCATTGTTAGTTCTTCCAAAACGTAACCAAAACAGTCAAAAATGGCAGAAAAAAACGGACATGCCTGCAGCACATAAATGCGTATCAGCGTGTCAGTGTGGATGTAGACTGTCAGTGTGTGGACTGAAAAGTGCCGTATCCCCGCGAATATCCTGTATTCCACTGCAACGTATACCCATAACAGGGGGGTTTAGAAGTGGGTATTCGCTGTGACGACCTAATAAGAAATGGGTGTACGCCGTATACCTGCGTATATCTGCGTATACCCTGGACTACAGTACTGGATGTGTCCCCTTGGCATGTGCTCTATGCTCCACCGACTCCTAATGTCAGATAGCTACGGAGTCCAGACTGAAGTGCAGGGAAGTAAAATGCCGTCAGGAGGGCTCACGGTTATTCTAAGGGTTTATTATGTAAAAACCTAACAAATCAAGAGCGAGAAGATTGCAAACACAAGGGCCGTTGAACCACAGTTTGAGCTTAACGGCTTAATCTCGGCAGAGACCTGCTCAAGGCTCACCGGTTGGCAGATGGAGGCATGGCATTTAATACACCATCCCCAGGTGGAGATAATCATTACTTAATTGATTGACGACGTTGCCCTCGCTGCTTAACAGCAGCAGGTCAGCACTGCTCACGCCGCACCGTCATGACACCCTGTGACCCTATACCGAATAAGTACTTGGAAGAAAGATCAATAATTGTGAATTTACAAACACTGGGAGCTCTCTGCAGCATGTAACAATGCTGGGTCCTGTAGCAGGCTAGCCCTGAATGACGGCAGCCAGGACACATTTCATTCACTGCACACACACAAAACAAGTACTTCAAAACCTAAAGCTCCCAGGGTTTATATTATACATTATATGTTATTTGTATGGAATTGTAAATAGTTTACTGTGACAGTACTGGGAAAGACATTATAGTTTTATGATAGTGTTGCCAGTGCTCACTTGTGCACTATGTTCTATATATTGGCTGGATGTAGCAATAGATTTTTCATATTGTAACTTCGAGCAGCTTTATCTCATATATACTGCCGCCATTTGTTTCTTGACCTGGGGACACAGAAAACATCCCAATTCAGAAGCTAATGCCCCAAAGCTTTTAAAGCACAGCCATGAATACATCTCCTTTGTAGTCCATAGGGCACAATGTTGATTGTTCTCCTTTAAGTGGAAAAAAGAAAGAAAAAAATCTATTTTCAGCATCTGAATACAAGGTTGTTACTTCTAGGCAGATAGTGCCTCAGGTTTGCCATTCCCAGTGGGTCTGGGTACGGAAAAATGTCTGGATTATATTAATACTCCAGCTACCACGTTAGCTTTGTATGTGGTATGATATCCCTCTTCAATTAATTTATATGCCCTTTCCTTTCAGATCTGGGGCAAAAACTCCAGAACCCTTGATCTATATTCCATGCAAGATACTCGTTTAGAATCACTGATTGAAGAAGATCTTGTATATTATGAACTTTATTTGCACAACAGGCAATGTACCATTTGTTTTCATCAGTGCGAAGTGTCCAGGTGATAAAGATTCTGTCAGAAAGGGACCAAATGCTGACTACGAAACCGAAAAAAACTGAAAAATAGGACATAAATGGCCATTATGTTCAGGCAGTACATGGCATCTATGCGTCTATGTGTGTGCATTGATTAGAACACCTGAATTAAAAAAAAAACTGGAACACAAAGACAATCTATTTAGATTTTGTTTACTTCTTTAAGGATTGTCATTCATTAATAAAAAAAGAGCTTGCACCATTAAGAATAACTAGTGTTACCCTAAGTCAAAGAACTACTACTTGAAATAAAGTCAGTATTATGTTGTTATAATTAATATTATCGTTATTTTATTTATTTATTTATTTATTTTGCTTTGTGCTCTAGAATTTATTACTATAAATGTGGAAGTTACTACAATGCATGAAGCCAAGTAGCAATTTTTTGTTCCAGGAGCATTTACTGAACATTAAAATTAAAGTACAGTGGTACCTCGGTTCTCAAACTCCCTATAACTGGAATTTCTTGAAAGTCAAACAACACCGTTTGACCTAGAACTCAATCTGAATATGAGAAGTAGAACCGTGAACGCTGACCTAATATAAATTGTATGCGCCAGGAAATGAGTCATACTACAATGCAATTTATACTTGAATGCCTTCTTTACAGACTAGACGATTAACCAAATAAAGCAGCACATCATTACAGTAACTAGCAATAAATAAACCACTAACTTATGTGTACTATTAGAGCATTTATATCATTTATTTAAACTTTATTTTATCAGGTAAATTAACTGAAAACCAGTTCTCACTGCTTTACGTGATATTTGGGAGAAA
>JAABNY020000095.1:11658680-11670250 GCA_015164015.2 Brevimyrus niger | reverse complement strand
TGCGTTGCTTTAAGTCAGAGCTGTAAGCAAGTCAAACGCACCCTGAAACGCGGACTTTGTGTTTAAATGCAAAAAAACAAAAAACCATATTTAGGTGTAATTTTGTGAGGCGGGAACCAATTAATTCGTTTTCCAATATTTCTTATGGGAAAAATTCGATCGGAACTCAAAATTTTTTGGATTCGATCCAGAGTCCAGAACGGACCGGTAAACAAGGTACCACTATATAGAAATATTGAAATTGTCCAGCTTTCCTGATGTTCCCAGAATGTTATTTTTCTTCTACAACTAAAAGTAATAATGTATAAATAAAGGAAGGTCTTGGTAGAGCAGTTGGGAGCGCGGTCACTTTGTACCTCTAAGGCAGGGGTAGCCAATCCTATCCGCAAAGGGCCGTTGTATGCAGGTTTTTGGGATACCCTGTAAGTCAGCTTTTCAAACCCAGATGTGAGGGCTCTTTCAGCCAATCAGTCCTCTAATTAGTAATCTAATTAAGGAGTTGCAGTGAAAACCCGCATACACACCGGCCCTTTGCGGATAAAATTGGCTACCCCTACTCTAAGGATATAGGTGGCTCGATCCAGCCATAAATCTCAAAAGTGATCCAAGGGCTGTCAGTGTACTTACCTCCATTCAGTTATCACATACAGCATAAGATAAAGAAAGCACTGGAGCAGATGCAGTCTGTCACACTCACATAAGGTCCATGTAGTCATAACCATGCGGTAATGGCAGCGTTACTCTATGGAGCAAGGACTTTCAGTGCAGCTTGTGTGCCACTCACCCTGTTGGCTACTGTGAAGCTAAGTGACAGTAACTCAAGCCAGGCCTCGACTGCATCTATAATAAGCAGCACCAACACAAAACACCAAGGCAAATAGCAAAGACATATTCATTACACGAAGTACAGCGTTGAAAAATTATGTCTTGAGAAAATGGATGGCTAAAAAAAAAAATAAAACAAGCATTACTTACTGAGTTTTTTGTAATGCATTACTGATATATCTTGTCATATTTCCATAATTCATCTATATAAAGAGTAACCACACAGTGTGTAACCTAGGTTATCATGCATATTACATTATTTATTATTATTATTGTTGTTGTTTTTATTGTTGTTTGTTTGTTTGTTGGTTTGTTTGTTTGTTTGAATGATGTACATACACCAGTGCCATTTTGAGAAATTGTATTGCCCCCAGGTGCTGTTGTAATGAGACACCTCTCAAAAATTGTTTACAGGCTTTAGACAGAAGAAAATCTCAGCAAAACCATTGATGCAAACAGGGACGGGATAGAAACAATTCCCTGTTGCTGTTTTGCGCTTATATAATAACTCTTGCATCATCCAAGACCATGAAAAATATTTGCATCGCATTCCAAAGGTGTTTTAGGTTTATCCCTGTGGTTAAAATCAGGGCACTGTTCACGTCTGAAATACTGCACAGAAGTAGATTAAAATGCAGCGAACAGTAATGCTGAGAGTGACAGTAAAGAGCCATGAGCACATTTGGTGGCATCATGAAGTGGGCGTACCGGAATCAGAGCTGCAACACATAAAACCACCCATTAAAAAGGGAACCATTACTGTACATCTACATTAATCACACAGATATACTGCAGGTATGAAACCATGCTGCAAATGTCGAAAATCAATCAATCACAATAGTTTGCCAAACACAAATACATGCAAACTGTAAAAATGCATGCACAAAAAAGATATTGAAATACTTTGCACCAATGTCTGCATTGTTGGTCAGATGGAACCTAACACTGCTAACTCGCATTAATATACCTCAACTCTACTGTGGATCTTTTGTTATTCTCGTATTGTACCTGACATTCAAGAGAAGTATTCTAAGATGTACTTGCTATATAATACAGGCCTGACACAATAGCTTTTATACATTCCAGCAATACCAGCTTTTGCCTTGAGTTGGATGAATTGAATGCTGTATTTTTTTGTAATCATCTGTAACTTTTAGGTTGACCTCTGAGTCAGTTTTGTCATACTTACAGTACCTAAATGACTGATAGTTTTGAATGGTTATTTTTTGACACTTGGTGGTAGGCAAAACACCCCAGAACTAGAGGATGCCAGACACAGGATCTCTATGTGCAACACGTGTTTATCAGTCTCATATTGACTTTAAGTCATAGTGGGTAGTTCCACAATGTAAGCCCAGCTGACAGCGAACATTCCCTGAAATGTCGTCATTCATCCATTTTCTGAAACTGCTTCACCTATTCAGGGTCATGGCTGCCCAGAGCCTATTCCAGAACATACAGGCACCAGGCAAGGAACAATCCAAGATGGGGCCCGAACCCATCACAGTGCACACCTACAGGCAATTTGGTAAATCCAATTGAACTCAGGACTGTGGGAGGAAACCAGAATACTCGCAACAACTCAGAGAAACCATGAAAAATCCATGTGTGGAGCCATAGTGGAGAATGGAACTCTGGTCTCAGAAGTGTCAGGGAATGGTGCTACAGTAATCATACCCCACTCTTAGGCCAACCTTTTGTAAAAGTCTTCTCGAAGTTGAGAATGTTCATTGACATAATATTGTTTCCGCATTTAACATTTTAACAAAGGCTCTGTGCATGATACCGATTATTATGATATTACCCAAACATCCCTTTAATGTATTTAATGCTGAAAAATATTGTTGGATAATAAAAATATTATTTAATAAAATTACTGTATATGTATACTGCAAACATACCATCCAGCCTGGAACCCAGGACTTTAAAGATGCAACACAAGAGTGCTACCTACTGCTCTACCAAGCCCCGTATTAGCATGTACATTATTATTTTTAGTAGTAGTAGTTGTTCTAGTGGGATGACATTCTGGGAACAACAGGAAAACTGGACACTGTTTCCACACCTTATTCATAACATTTGGTAAATGTTCCTAGAGCAAAACATTGTTAGCTGGGAAGATGGAGGACTTATCAGATGAGGGAGCTTAACCATGTAAACATTTGTGTGATCTCAATGGGCAATTACAAACTGTGTCGTTATTAAAGTCTTCTTAATATAATTTCAAACAAAATATGTCTCCATTTGTACACACCATCACATGTGTCATGGGGGCCTAACTTAAACACCGTGGTGGCATGGTGAACCAGCATGTAACACTGTTACCTCATGCTTCCAAGGTTGGTGTTTCAAATCCCCCTCTGTTACGTGTGGGATTTGCCTGATCTTTCCATGTCATGGGGATTTCCTCTGGATACCACACTTTACTCCTACCATCCAAAGATATGCGGTTAGTATGTGTGCTATGGGCTAGCATCCTGTCCACGGTGCACCCCACCCCAGGGTGTGTCTTACACTGCCTAAGACAGGCTCCAGGTAACACTCCCTAGGATCTGTGGATAGAAGAAGGACGAATGGAAATTTAATGCTGCATTTGATTTCCTTAAGGAATATCTGCAATAAAAGAAACAGAAATGCTGTAATAAAAATATTTTCTTTTTATTTGATTCTTCTTGAAACAGACCATTTTTTTACTGGATTTAGCTTGAATTAAATGTTAAAAAGCTAAGGTGTTTATGAATGCACATATGTTTTTAGGTTTGATATTCGAACAATCATTGCAAACCTCTAAAATGAAAATAAATGCATTAATGAGAATTAAAAATTATTATTATAAATATTAATTTTCCAGTGTCACGCTCTTGGGCAGGGATGGCAAAAAGAAACTTGTGACATGGATTTGGCAGTAATCCCAGGATTTATTGGGATTATCCTCTTACAGGGGGAGTCAGGGTGAGGATGGGGAAATCAGAGCACTATAACTAAATGTAACCCCAACATATATGTCAAAAAATGATGTAACTCAAATCCTATTTATCCCAAGACAGGAATCGGTACTGTGGTCCAAGAGTTCTTGAGGTTAAAGGAACAGAATGTCCAAAGTTATATATATGGGGAACAAGTATCAATTTGACTAACGTACTGTAACCCTGGCAACCATGGTCACCTGACTTGTTTCCCTCCAATTGTAGCAACACAAAAATTATACACAAATTCTAGTAATATTTTGACCATTTTGACTCTTTCTTTTGGATATCCATCCATCCTTCTACTGTGATGGATATGTATCACTAAAATGTGTATATGTGGATTTCACTGTTTGGATCATAAACATTATAAGTAATTAATGTAATACATATATCTAAAAAGGATATGAAGATTGAAATGATTTACAGCTTAATAAGCATGAAAGTTTGCATTAGTTGCCAGACTGTGTTGTATCATAATGATGCATAATGTTTCATATGAAGCCTAATGTTTAGTGCTCTGAATGTTGGACTGCAGTGTATCTTCATTGATATTTTATAATAAACTCCACAGTGCCTAGCAACCAGCAAGACCAGAGATCCCAAATTGACAAGTTACTTTACACACTGAGAACAATTTTGTTGCTGCGTAGTTACATCACACTGCCAAGGTCAAACAACTGGTATCAGTCTATGATCTGTATATGGACTTTCTACACATAGTTGCTGACCCAGAGGCTTTCTTTCGTGATGCAGCCTTTAAATTATTGCAGTTACAGCTTATGCGGGTGCTGTGCTTTGATTTTATGGGATCACATGCCCTTGGAAAAAGACTGAGAGAGTCATAGATGGTGTATTAGACACTATAGTCGGTGTCCTTACATTTGCAGTTGCTGAGGCATCAAAGACATCTCCCTCTGTGTCTTTCAGTGTTGCGGTTGCTATTGCGTGGAACTGACCACTGACAGTTGTGACAATGCGGCCTACTTTGTGCACGGGAGCCAAAAAGATAGAACCCAGGAAGATAAACAGCAGAGATAAACAATGGTGATAAATTCAATTAAATATTTTAACATTGCTTATTTGAACAATAGATGCTGAAACATTCCATTAATGCACCAGCGATTGTAATCATTGTCCAAATTGTGAAATGCAAGCAAACGGTATGTCCCTGAAAAAAATATCACTTTTTCCGTGCTCACTGTTAACTGTGACAAGCGAAAGAGATTGCTGGTGCTTTTTTATCCCTGTATAGTTCCCTGTGTGTATTTGTATGTTCTTTTCGTTGTAAATGCATTTGAGCACTAGCACGCAGCAGCGGCTCTGTTATTGCTTTTTAATTCTGGTGATTTTTTTTTTCTTTTTTTATATATTGTAAATAAAGAGCACTGTGTCTTCACCCAGCTTACACTTTGAAGTCTTCCTTAAGTAAGAGATTGGTCACAGGGGCGAAGTGCCGGAGTTAAAACCGTGACGCAGATATGATCAATATGAGCAAGCTTCTAAGAGGTCTTGGAACTATCTGAGCCCATTTATGAGCATACACATCTGTAGCTGTACAGGAATAGAGGGAAAGCAGAACGCATGAGTGTTTATCGCAAGCAGGAGCCCATTCATCTGCAATACTACGGTCCTTACAGAACACAAGGGGGAGGAATCCTAACATAACAACCAGGGGATTAGTGGGCTAAAGTCTTTGTAAGGTAGGTAGCTCTGTGAGTACTCATTCTCCTACATGCCCCTTTGTCAATGCAATGTGCTCAACCAACAAACATTAGTCAGACAAAGCTAATCTGGTAACGCAAATGCAAAATTCAAGTGGAATAAGATGGGATTAAGCTGACACTGGTATACTAGCGGAGTCTAAATTTCACACGGAATGATGTGCTGTGGTACACAGTAAGTGGTACTGCAGTCTCTGTATACCTTTAGGGTTGGAGTTAGCATATTTTCTCCATGTTTCAGTGCAGTGTTTTCCAATCGAGTCCTCAGGGACCCACAGTAGGGAGCTGGGAAGGAGCCAAAATATGGACCATCTTTGGGTCACCGAGAACTGGGTTTCCTCCCACAGACTGAGCTGCTGTCTTTAAAGTGGCCGATGGACTTCCATCATATCCAGTCCAGGGTGCCCTGTGTCTTCCGCTGTAGCCTGCAGGCTTTCCACAATCCTCTGTTGCATAAGTAGTTATAAAACAGGGATGGATGTTTCAGATGTGTTATGTAATTATACACTTCAGTTTGTATAATAATATTATTAATCATGCAGCTGGTTAATTAGAAAACATAAAATTATGTATAATAGCAGGTCATATTCATTAATTTATCACCATTCATTTATCGATTATTAGAAACACATTCGCTGCGTCGTACATACATTCATATATAGATTTTCTGTGTTTTTGACACAAAATATACATATTGCTGCTAAGTGGAACATTGCTCTGAGAACAGGGAAGGAGCACAATCATAGAACAAGAGAACATGTCAGCATGCAATGAGCTGTAACAGCTATGTAAACGTCCAGTGGTCAGAGCTTACAGTCTTGTTAGAGTTTATGCACTAGATCAAACCCTAGTCAGTTTTTGTGGATTTTGCTTCTTTGCAGAAATGTGCATGTCAGTTTCTTTATTTGTTGCTTACAAATACATTGTTGGTTTCCTATTCCTGTAAGTTTTTGACCACTGTTTTGCATGTTTCCTCCGCCGTTCGGTCCTTACCTGTACATCACTAGCAAGCAGGGAACCCCTGCCTGTCAGCTGTCCAGGTCCAAACAGTATTGAGTAACCACATGATCATCTGGGAAAGGTCTTTGCCTCGGGCAGAAAACCTGGCACGCTCAGCAGGTTGTGCCCTGGCTCAGGGCTCTCATTTGTTTACTGTTGTGGGTATCGATTGTGTTCTTGAACTGCTCAGGGTCTTTGGCCCATCTTGCATCCTGCTTTCACTTTGTCCAAAGCAGTCATAACAGAAACATACAGACACACATGTATAAATATATGAATTAGTTCTCAAACTGTTGAATACAGTTTGCATTAGAGATTTGCAGCTTCAAATATAAATGGAATTGTTTCCAGACATCAGAATACAGTTTTATTTTTGACAGCCTACTTTAGGTTTCTCAGCTTGATTATTTCATGTTTGTGTTACTTTTTATGGTTTGAAATGAATGTAAATCTCTGGCCACATTTTAACTTGTTTTGCAAAAGCTTTTTAAAAAATAGTTTTTTTTAATGTTACTACTTAATGTTAGTCTTGCAATTTATTACAAAAGATGTCTTATCTTACATTGTAAATTGCTTGAAATTTCCAAAGCACAAGTGTGATGTCTTCCAGCTCAGATGGTAAGTCATGACCAAACCTACTTAAAACCAGAAACAAAGACTGACTATGTGCTAGACATAATCAGGCTCTCACGGGAGACTTCATTTGGTGTGAATTTTTGGAGCATAATGAACCTTATATTTTTCAGATGAATACTTTGACTGGCTTAGAAAATAACAATATTTGTTAAAGTGCATTCACCATATTCTTCCCTTTATTGGTAATTTAACTGACAGTAATCCTTATTTAATAGCTATAAGCTTTCTTTTGCCTCATGCATTCAAATTTCTTCACCTGTATTTAATTGTCACTCAATGAAAAGAGTTTACATAAATGCAAATATCCTGTGGGGTCCTATGTGAGATCATTTTGGGTATGAGATCAAATCACAGTATTTTATAGGGCTATTGTGTACTCTTAGGTATTGCAAACAGAACAGCTACATCATGATATTTGCTCTGACATTTTGGAACATATGGTGCATAAATGGTCCTTGAAGGTGAAATTGAGCAGATCTTGCTCTCAAAGCAAATGAGTTATTTCATCCCCAAATTCTGAACCAGGTTCTACATCACAAATTTTCCTTTCAGCATTCACTGACTGTAATCCCAGACTACTTAGGAGGTCTGGGCCTTCTAGTGAAGCATTATCGTTATTAAATGAAAGAATTCAGTTTTTTATCCCATTGATCCCAGAGGATAGCTCAGCAACTAGTTGACCTATGCTTTCCAGCTCTTTGAAGAAAAAAATATTACCAGAGTACAAGGTAATTACAGTAGAGAGTTTAGTGGTCAAGACAGATGCCTTGCAGGAGATGTATGAAAAACCAGCAATGCATACAAATATATTCCCGAGTGCTTTGCTATTGCAGCTCCACCCCTTCTTCATTCAAAAGTATATTTGAGTGACAGGTGAATATATAGTCTTTACAATGTGTAAATGCAAGTTTCTTGCAATATGTCTAAGGTTTCTCATTATGTTGTCAGAACATATCGACCAGTGTCATTTTGGAGAGTAAGGCTAGTAAGGGAATGTCTAGATAAACACAACGCTTATTCCTCCCAAAAGCATCTCAAAGATTAACAAATACCCTTGTTGCAGTACATTGTGTTCTAGGTTGCCACGGAGATGACATATTCCTCGCTAAAGAATGGCATCAGTGATAAAAATAATTTAGCAACTTTAAATTTCTTGTCTTCATTAAGATGAGCTATCAAAATGCATGATTGAAAATTGAGAGCATATTGTACCATTTACCTATGCATAAAACTATATTAAGTATAATTTATATATAATCTAAATGACATATGAAAGTTAAAAAAATTATTGTAAAAAACACAACATAGTGATTTTCTCATTTTGTATGCAATATGTGCAGTATATGAAGGATTTTTTGTGACATATCTTTAATGTCTCAATCTGTTTTCAATTATGTATGTCAATCTACTGTCCAAGAAATACATTATAATTAAATGTGGCAATACTGTAAATCATTAAATTTATTATTACAAAGCGTACTTCAATTTATATTTCATTATTTATAAATGAGTAAATTAACAAATAACTCTTTTTTGTAATAATAATAATAATAATAATAATAATAATAATAAATAATGTGTGAAATAAAAAATAGTGCCAGAATTTCAAATTTTGCTGCAGCTTGTAAGTTTCTATCTCTGACACTTATCGCTGATATTCCTGGTACAGTAACGTGTGGTAGGTGAGATCAGCTGACTGAAAGCAATGGAAAAAAGAACTCGGTTGTTGGTTGTTAAAATGTAAGCAAAATGAATACAAAAACACAAATCCATTCATTTCTAAAAGCATTTTCTTCTGTACAAGCTGAGGGTTAGGCGGAAGCGAGAGAAGTTGGTGTGCATACGTATTCTTGATACAGTAACGCAGGCTCGCTTGCTATCGGATAGCAAGATCCACTGACTGAAAACAATGGAAAGAAAGACCTCTCAGTTGTTGGTTGTTAAAATGCACTCCAAATCAATGAAAAGAATATAAATATAATCTTTTAAAAGCATTTTTTATGTAAATGTTTTCAATGGGAATTGAATATGTGCAATCAAAGTACTAAGTAAGTGTATGTAAAATGCAGAGCACTATATCTGTCTTAGACCAGCTATAGCTCAATGCCCTGATGTAGAAAAGAAAGCATTAATATTCATTTGTGTATTACGCTCCTAGCTCCTTTTTTTGTACTCCTTTCTCTTGTAGAGAAGTCGGTGACTGAGGTGCCATAGCTATTTATCAATTCTTGAACTTAAGTGGTTATTTTCAAGGCTGAAGAAAACCTACTGATGTCAAGGGGAGACTGAAAAATGAGGAAGCCTTTAAACACGAAAGGAATTTCTTTTATATATGTAGTAAAGGCTTTTCTGCTGGGAAAAATAGCAAATTAAATAATTTAGCAACCCAAAGATAAAAATATCTGCCTTCTGCGTTTTAAATTTGAAATATGTAAGTGAAGAACAGACAAGCATGTATATTGTAGGGCTAGAGGATGATTTGCAAATAATTTAATTATATATTTTTTTACTTTTATAACTGGAACTAAAATATGGGAAAGGCAATATTGTGACTTTCCGGTATAAAATTGACATTCATTAGCCTTGCTCTGAAGCACAGATGTTCATTTTGTCATTGGAAACTGTTACTCTTAGTGCCAACTGGATAACAGCTCTCCAATACCCCAAATACTATTGAAATAATAGCCATGATAAATACACAAATATGTAATATAAAGTCTGCCAAATTTCACGATGCAATTGAATATTGGTTTTAGCAATATTTATATGTATGTGTATGTTTGTTTATACACAAACACACACACACAAACACACACACACACATATACATGCCCACTACCTGTCAGAAGTTTTTTCACACACTGAGGTTTTCTGCATGTGCATATTTCTCCTTTAACATTTACTAAAAAATACACAAAATATTCTTTGCCAACAAATGAATTTACAATTGCGTACCTTTATTTGCAAGAAAATGTCATATCTTTGATTCATCAAAATAACCTTCCGCAGCAGTTATATCAGCAGAGAAATTTCAAGGCATTGTTTTTACATAGAACATTAAATACTGCTCAGTTTCATGGGATAAAACAGTGAACTAGTACTTTCAAAGGTAAAGGACAGCCTAGAATTGAAATCCATCGTCAACCGACTTCTGGTGTGACACCACTCCATTACCTGGAATAAAGTTACATGCTCTGTTGTGGTGTAGAGGCTGGATTCATACCAAAGATCCTGGCGTCGTAAGACAACAGTGTTGCCCACTGAGCTATACATTTTCTAACAGCCTGAAAGATGAAAAGAATATTGAATAAAGGATGCGTTATATACTATAGCAGTTTCTTCATAAATAATCTATCATTCTCATTTGTTTGGTGTTTATGCAACATTTAAAGGTTATGATTTGCTTTGAGTATAAAGTGGATGAGAATTTAAAGATGGGCTGTAGACAGGGGCCACACTGCAAGAGCTAAGGCAGTGAGTTGTATCTTTATTTGGGCAAAGCAGAGTCACAGCAGGGAAGTGAAGGAGAACACACACTAAATAAATAAGGGCTGGAGGCACAATTCGTACCCACAGTCCTGGGGGTGTGAGGCAATAGCAATACCCACTGAGTCACCCCCTTTCTATTACCTGGGAAGATAAAAAGAATACACAATAAAGGCTGTGTTATATGTTATATACTGACACACCCTCTTCATAAAAGCCATAATCCCCATTTACTTTGTGTTCATGCATCATTTAGAGCATATATTTTGATACTTGAGACTCACTTACAGACTGGTTATCAGCTTCATCTTTGTTTGATTAAGTATTTTATGAACACATGTGACACTTTCAGCATGCTTAAGAGGTTTCAATTAATCTAAGATTTTAAATACAGAGTTTTACTCTCCAGCTACATTATATATCACGATAAGCCATGTAAAGAAAAGGAAATATAGAGTCTGGTTTTTGTGCTTTTCTGTCTGGAAAATGCCAACTGAATTTTGTTTACTTACCAGTAATATAATACTTGTCAATTGGTAGTCCCCATGATACTCTTCTTGTCATATAAATATGAAGTAACACTTTACTTAAAGCAGTCATCACAATGCCATATAATGCTAAGCATTGAGAAAGTATTATAAACACAGTTATAACTATTTATAAAAAGGCGTAACACATTATAGCCATTATAAATGCTGTCATATATAATGCAGTAAAAATACCTTCATACTGCATTATAATGGTCAATGTAAGAATTAAGGATGCTTTGTACTGCATTATGAAGGTATTTATAGTGCAATATAGAAGACTGTTTCATATTACTGAATCTGAGGTTTTTCAGGAACACGTAAGTATAGAAAAGGATGGATGGATGGATGGATGGATGGATGGATGGATGGATGGATGGATGGATGGATGGATGGATGGATGGATG
>JAABNY020000095.1:11593461-11628321 GCA_015164015.2 Brevimyrus niger | reverse complement strand
TATATATAATGTTTATTGTTATTGTTTTTCCACCTAAACACACTGATTGGTAACTCACAAGGACAGTTTCTGCCTTGCTACAGTAATGCACTAACAATTATTTTTCACTTATTATAGTGTTACCAACGTAGTGACTTTGTTGCTAAATTTAGTGATTTTTCACATCCATCTATCAACTTTTTCTATTTCAAAATCACAACTAGCACCAAATCCAATGACTTTTTGGTAAAACATAGCTGGAAATACAAAAAAAAATGTAAATGAGAACAGTTATATTGGGAATTTGGCTGCATTAAATTAAAGTACATGTGAGCACAAATATTAGGAGAGAAGCAAACAGATGTAAAGGGCTGATGCAAATACGAGAATGACATCATCAATTAGCACATGGTGTCATCTAATGACATTTAGTTTACATTGAATGTGTTTGACAACACTGGTAAAACACAAACTTGGATGATGTTTTCTCAAATGACTTGGCATATTGGATGTTTCCAGCAACATATCCAAATTTGGTAAAACAGACCCAACAATTTTGGTTTTGGTCTTGCATATTACTTTCTCCCCAGTGCTGCTGTAATTTATTGGGAAACCAAAATGTTCCCAAACCACAGATGAGTGACTGTAACAAGAACTAGCTAGAACCAATTTACAGCCACAATTTATGCAATGTTCACTATGTTGACCTCATACTTGTGAATTTACGTTCAGTCAATGTCAATAAATGTATTCATTCATTCTATAGGCATACCAAACTGAAAATGATGTACCAAATGGTACACGATGAGTACATGAACCATTACAGATCTAGCTGATGTTTAATTCCATTTCTAAACATGGCCTAATGCCTAACTAATACAACTTTCTTATCTATAAATCATAAATTGGGTGAGCAATTATTGGCTTATTTTTTGTTAGATTGAACATCTGAAGCTTGCAATAGGAAGATCAATCTTAGTACTGTTGTTCTTCTGTTTATCTATTTAATTAATCAGTACTCCTGACAGTAAGCCTGACAACCATAAGTAGGTTAATGAGCAAATGGCCGGTTAAACCAATGTCTCTGGTCACTTAGGTTTGCCACCTTGATGTGATTTTCAAGCTTACAATAAAAATTAAATGAAATAATTTTTTTTTATAGTATACTAACATTTCTTGAATAATAGCAATATTACAAAAATTATTTAATCATTAAATAAGATAAAAACTATATTCATTAGGGTTTTGTAGTCATCTGGTTGTTAGTTACATAATAGCTGCCAACAATTAATTTGAGTTTTGTAAATCTGGTTCTGTGTTTGTAAAATACTCTCTGTGGTCAAGACATGCCACAGAAAATTTTCAGTAAAATATGGCTATAATTGTTTGGGCTAAGGAGCCGTAATCACACAGGAATGATAGGGACTTAAATTATAAGTATTACTTGCAGTCAAATTTTCACTGTCTCACATATTGCACAAAATTTACAAAATAAAATATTTTTGTTATAGTAGTTTTCTTATAATATAGACATACATTGTTAGTTACTGTAAATTCTCCATCTATTCCTCCATGCATCTATTTTTTAACCCAGGGGTGGGCATTCTTATCCAGAAATGGCCACTGTGTATGTGGATTTTCACTGCAATCAGATTACTAATTAGAGGACTGATTGGCTGAATAATCCTCACACCTGGGTTTGAACAGCTGACTTAAAGCTTATCCCAAAAACCTGCATACACACCGGCCCTTTGTGGATAGGATTGCCCACCCCTGTTCTAACCACTTATCTTGGTCATGGGGGGGGGGGGCTGGAGCCAATCCCAGGTGGCATAGGTCACAAGGCTGGGGTACCTTATATTATTTGCCAGTTTATCAATGTGCATAATGTAATTTTTCCTTTTTAAAAAAAAAAAAAAAAACGGATATATAACAGTTGAAGTAACACTTCTCAAACAATATATTAACTGAGTAAGACAATTGGTTGGTTCCGGGTTATACATATGCTGTTACGTGTTCAATATCACTGCATCATTCTAAAAGTTATACACAATGCAAACTGCAATGACAGTGGCTTTCAGAAAATATATCATGGACAGCAGCCTCACTTTTATTACCAAATGTAACAATATTGTAATCATCAATTCATTGAACATAATACCTAAACCAATTTTTCATCATGGAATGCAGATTTCATACTACCGCAGACTGTAATATATTAATCTAATGTAGTATGAAAATTTGAAGACATGATACACAGCGTTGTAAATTATAAAACATGCCTACATCTTGATTTAATGAAACAGCTGCAGAACCCTGTAAGTGTAATTAATTATAAAACACATATCATTCTCCACTCATGTTACGCTTGACACCAAATTCCCATCACCCCAAGGGCATAGATTTGGTTATGGACAGTAGGGGCGTGTAGGGACAGGTTTACAGACAATTAGGTTCATACCAGTTCTGAAACCAAACCTACTACTGTGCACCACCTTCATTGAAGCAAGAAGCAAGAACCACTCAAACAACAGGTTACACTTCAATGCACTGTTTGCCATGCTTGTACAGTATATTGAGTCACTGTCAACCACATTTCATTTGATGGTAGGATAGAGAGTGCGGTAAGCTTCTGTTGTAGATGGTGTTGGACAGGCCCAAAATTTTCACAGGGCAGCATGGGGGGGTATAAAGAGTAAAAGTGGATAAGCAGATGATCCATATTCATGCCTCTGGGAGAGAAAAACTAAAACTACAAATAAAAGATGCTATCCTTGATGGAAGGTATTTTGGGGGCACAAAGATTAGTTTGCCTTCTTATGATGCTGACCCTGATTTTAGCTGCTTGTTCTCAGACTAAGAAATCTGGATGCAGAAGTCAATGTCAAGAGGGAAAGACATTATTCCAGCCGGACAGCAAGGATTTTCATTGCCACCTGATGACACAGAATCTGAAAGGTTCTTCATTTTCGCAGAAATCAAAGTAATGACTGTATTTTTCATGTGTGTATGGAAATTGACAAGAATTTCTCTGATGTTTCTCCACATATGACCAAAGGCTGGACCCACTTTCTGTTTCAACCCATGATGAGAAGAAAAAAACATGAAGGATGAGACTGTAACCACTAACAGCAAATTAACCTAACTGTGGGGAAACCATACTCTCTAGGTCCGTGAAAGGATTACAAAGGATTACTCCCAAAGAACAATGTCAGAATTGTCACAATTCCCAGAAATCTTTTTTTGAAACACAGCAGTGTCTTGAGAGATGATTACAACATTTAAAAAAAAAAAGTAGCATTGAAATTTGACCCAATGAGAAATTTGTTTTTATGTTTGTCATGTTTTGAACACTTAACAGTGTGGAAACCTTTTGGAAAATGTACTGTATTAATTGTCTCCTTTTTGCAGCTCACTCTAAACTTTTTCCAGTTAACCAGTCAGCCAGGATTTATAGGAGATGTGAGTAACTGCCGTTACACTATATATGAGACATAAGAGTGACACAGAAATGCTACAGGACATAGAGTGGTCTCATGCACCAGACAAACCTCAGCTATAATCTACAGTAAGTCCCAACTCATCAGCCCTCATATTTCTCAGTTACAGTTGCATCACCTCCACCAGTCCATGGCAAAACGGTCACCAGAAAGTCATCAACTGTGTTTACAGGTATAATATGTTGCATAATAATGTGACATTGGAGGAATAGCCGTGGTCATGGTTAAAAAATAATCAGGTCTGGAAAAGGGTGGGCAATTTGTGGGCAACATGAGTTGATTTATATAAAAAATAACTTCATACGGTTGTTAGAAAATAAACTTTGACAAACATGAAATCACCAATAAACTAGGACATTTTATAAAAGACATATTGCATTAGAAAACTTTTCAGGACGGAGCAGCCATTCTGTTAGGAACATTACGACTTTTTGGTTTAGGGTGTTAGATTCACTGCTGTTATCAATGGCACATTAGCGCAAACAAAAGGGCAACATACAGTATGCTGAAGTGCATCTTGCTTGGAGTTCAAGCAAGTCTGAAGTTCACTAGGAAATGGCAGTTGTAGTGTCATGACCTGCTTGTTCGCCCCTCCTGTGTGCCACACCCACCTCGTCACCTCATGGTACTTCCCGATTGTGATCACCTGTTGCCTGTTATTTCAGTTTGTTTTGTGTATATTAGTCCACATCTTCCTTTGTTCGGTGTCCGTCATTGATGTTCCGTGCTTCGTTGTTTGCCCTGTTTTCCTGTATAAACCCTCGTTTTTCTGCAATCCTGCCTGCTGACTTCGTCCCTTGCTGCTTCCTGCCTGCACACTCCCCGACTTCGCAACATTTAGTGTTAATTGGGCAGTTGTGTCTTTTACCACACACCTTGCATGATGGCAGCGGTGCATATATATGCTGATTTAGTGAATATGTTACACCAATTTGCTACTATATAGAACCATGGAACTTGAATGCCTCTCACCCTGACCAACTCGGACACTGAATGGGTCTTTTTTTCAACTTATACCTCAAAACTAGACCGTTCTTGCTAAAATATGTATGGTTCGAGACATGTTAAACTCTACTAATCCAGACCTCAAACTGGTCATACGAGAACTCTAGCAGCAACTTGACCAAAAACTTGGAACACAACAAAACAAAACAGACCTACTGAAACTTGTACAGATTGACTGACACTCATCAGCCCTTCTGATATCAGGCTGACACAAAGGTAAACAGACCTACTGGGATGCTCATGCCTATGAATCACTATCAATTACTATAACTATCAGTCTCGCCTGAGATTAACATTGCAAAAACTGTGTTCCTGTGTTCGTTTCGTGCTTTATTTACAGTACAGTGGTACCTCCGTTCTCACTCATTAGAATTCAAATTGGTTTAGTCAAATTTGGTTTAGTCAAACCAAAAAAATTACCTAGAGCTCGATCTAAATCTCAAAAGTCACATTGTGAACCCTGACCTAAGAACTTGTACGGGCGGGGAAATGGGTCACGTGGCACATCTCTCAGCGGAAACAAAGGGTAATGCTTCAGTCTCAGCCTCGCATTTGCTGTGATGGCATCATGCATGTTTACACTAGCTGAATACATATATTTAGACAGTAAAAATAAATGTAGACAATGACATATATATGAATATAATAACAGTGATTATTATATAATAAAATACATTTTAAATAAAAATTTTGTATTCATTGTTTTAATATCAATAATAAACAATTAATACATTTAATTCTAATAATATTGTCGTGCCAAGCGTGGACGGAATGGAGACAAAGGCACAGACATCAGGGTTTTGGGGAATACAGGGTTTAATTACAGGTAAGGCAGGCAAAACGCAGACAGACAATACAATAACCGGACTGGGGAAACAAACCAGAAACTGATCACAAGGGGATTCCACACAGGGTTAACGAGGGGTGTGACACACGGAAGGAGCAGACTGTTACGTCCTGCTCCCAACGCTCCCAATTGTGTACCACGCCCACATCCTTGCCTCCTGTTTTGCCCCGATTGTAATCACCTGTTGTCTGTTAAGTCTAGCTTGTTGTTTGTATTTAGTCAGTGTCTCTGTTAACGTTACCCAGATCCGTCATTCTCGTAGTCTGCCGTATTGTGTGTGAGTACCCTGCCTGTCTTCGTTTTTGATTAAACCCCTTCGTTATCCCTTGCTTTGGATTCCTGCCTTTTGTGTTTCGCTACGCTCACACCGCAAACGTTACACAGACTATCAGGGCAGGACACATTGTTTTTTTTTTTACTTTACACATTCCTTGGATACATTTATTTTCTTACTTTACTGTTTTAATAAATGGGCTTAGATGTGTTTAGTATAGTATATGCTCTACTTCATTTTGTGTTTAAATGCTAAAGAAAAAACATATATTTAGGTGTAATTTTTTTGGGGCCAATTAATTGGTTTTCTATTATTTCTTATGGGGAAAATTCGATCAGATCTCGAACTATCAGGACATAGCATCAGAGTGTGTTTTATACTACATAAGGACAAGTATTCAGATTACAGCTGAAGCTTTGGAAAAAAAAAATAAAATGTTGTACTTTTTATTAATAGGCTCTTTACTTCTTGTGGTGTTAACAGCATAGTGTAAATCCATATTGTGGTGCACAATCACACCGATAATGACTGACATCAGTGTACTGCCAAGCTCTAGGTCCAGCACCCAGGGGTGGGTGGTTGGGTCTCGTCAATCACACATTACATAGAGGAGACCTATTTCTGTTTGCAGGAAAAACATTTTTATCAGTATTGAAAATCTGTAAAATACACCATATGTCATGCATGTGCCAAAAGTAAGAGTAATTTAAAAAATAAACAGTTCACTCTGGGTGACCTTGCTAGAGCAGAGAACAAAAACATACTCCACTAACCCAGTGTGCCTACCTGAATGAATTTAGGTCTACGTCATAGAGAACATTATAGAGCCATGAAATATTATGAGTATGAAATATGTAATTTAATGTTACGAGCCTCCTGTGTGCCACGCCCCCTCGTTTACCTCGTGTGAATTACTGATTGTTCTCAGCTGTTTCCTGATTTGCCATTGAGTCCTGTGTATATTAGTCCGCTTCTGAGTTTGTTTCCCAGGTCTATCAGGGAAGTCTTCACCGTGTGTTTGTGCTTGCCCTCAATAAATCCCCTGTTTGTTGCACTTTGATCTGCCTGATCTTGATTCTGCATTCCCTGCTCGCTCGGCCAATACACGGACCTGACAGTTTCACATAATCTAGTTAATCTAGACAATTAGGTGTAATATGAAAGAAGCCCAACCTTTAACAAGGTCAGAGTAGCATAGCCTTCTGTTATATTTAACATGTTTCATACAATTATCTTTTCTCAGGCCAGGGACGTCATTAGGCCTGTTTCAGGGGGGCTTTAGTAGGACTTCTTAAGAGAACTGTAATAGGAGAATGAAGGTATATACTGAGACCACTTTGAGGCAAAGTGGGAAATTTATGCAGCTTTACAAAACTTGATAATGTGAAAAAGAAAACTATATTTATAAGTAGCCGATACAGAAATATTATACTGAACATATTTGGCAACAATAGGAGCTTCTCATGTTAGCACAGGATGTCTAAAATATCCTTTTTCAAATAACTTTGAAAAATAACCCAATTTTTACTGAAATTACATATAACATCATCATAATGATTATAACAAATTGTTTTATCTGTACAAGACAGAAAGGATGTAATTGCTAATTTCAGCAGTTAAATGCAGGGGAGTTTCTAGCTATTGAAAAGATCATGGGTTAAGTCAGGTTTACCTGGGGCTTGTCTTTTTTGAAGGAAGATTGGCATAAGGGTTTAAATACCTAGGACTCAGCTTAAAATACTTGAGGGTGTACCCTCAAGTGATTGGACCTAATGACAAAGGTTTAATTCCTTTCTATATTTTAATTCAAAAAAGAACAATTCAGATTATAGCCTATGCTAAACCTACAAACAATTTCATAGATGTATACATTTTGAAAACATCTATATGAAGTTTTACAACCCACAATCACAGAGTTTCCGCGGAATTTTACCGTTCAATTTAATCTCAGAATACCTCCCGCCTTTTTCACTGAATTTGAAAGTGCTTGCAGCTCATCATGTAAGATTGAGTCTGGCTGAACTGTGTTCCTTTGCCATTGTAAATTAGAACAAAAACGTACATTATCCATTAATATTAATCTGAATTAACCCATTGCAAATTATGTCTACTATGTTCATCTTGTATTTATTTAGGGGGTTAAGCCCCCATAATTTTCAAACCCTGGAATTGTCCTTGCTCCAGACGCTGTGTCAGGTCACTGTTTTGGAAAGCTTTCTGCAGATAATGACCATTGTTTTGTATTACCAAATGATATATTGTCTGCACACCCTCCTTAACAATACTGTAAGATCACATGTACACAACATGAACCTTTTTTCAGTGAAGAGCATGCATGTGGTTTATGCAGTCCATGCATCCTCTATCATGCTGAGACTGAATGCTCTAGCTCTCTTACATACACAGTAGACACTATTAATAACGTATTTTAACTTTATTTTATTTTTAGCTCTTAAAATAATTACCGAGGTCTGAATGTTGGTGACCTCATAACTAGCTATGGCCTCATAGCAGGCTACGGTTTACACTAAAAGGGTTTGTATTACATAACCACTAATATATTTTGGCACATATAATAATTTGGAGTTTTTTATATTTTGGCCAGATATATACACTGATCAGCCATAACATTAAAATCACTGACAGGTGAGGTGAATAACACTGATTGTCTTATTACAATGGCACTTGTCAAGAGTGACATTTTATATTAGGCAAATGAAAAGTCAGTAATTAAAGCTGGTGTGCAACCGTAAGGATCTGAGTGACTTTGACAAGGGCTAAAGTTTGATGGCTAGACGATAGGGTCAGTTTATTTCCAAAATGGCAGATGATCTGGGGTTTTCCCAGTATGCGATAGTCAGTACCTACCAGAAGTGGTCCCACAAAAAGCCAGACAGTGAATAGCAACAGGGTCATGGACATCCAAGGGTCATCAATGCACATAGGGAATGACTGGTGACCTGTTTGGTCTGATCCCTCAAAAGAACTAAAACAAAAGTACAAATTGCTGAAAAAGGTTATGCTGGTCTATGGAGAAATGGAAGAAGGCTGCCTGATCTGATAAGTCATGTTGTCTGTTACAACATGTGTATGTGCATTGTTTACCTAGGGAAGACATGGTATCAGGATTTACTATGGAAAGAAAGGCAAGCCAGCAGAGGCAGTGTGATACTCTGCCTAATGTTCTGCTGGGAAGTCTTGAGTTATTCTTGGGGGTGTTCCTTTGACACCTACCTAAATATCGCTGCAGACCAGGTACACCCCTTCATGGAGGTGTCCTTCGGAACATGAAAAAACATGACGGAGACTTCAAGATGTTGACTTGGCCTCCAGATTCCCCAGATATCAGTCCGATTGCGCATCTGTAGGATGTTCTGGACAAACAAGTCTGATCCATGGAGGCCCCACCTCACAACTTACAGGACTTACAGTATAGGATCTGCTGCTAACGTTTTGGTGCCAGATACCACAGGACACCCTCAAAGGTCTTGTGGAGTCCATGCCTCAATGGGTCAGAGCTGTTTTGGCAGCGTGAGAGCAGGCGGTTTTAATGGTATTGCTAATCTGTGTTTATATACATTCTGTAAGGACCTTGTGAGCCTGCCCTGCAAGTACTGTCTTAACATCTGTCTTAAGATGTGCCCACAAGCATTTCACAGTAAGTACTGAAACAAATGGAACTTAACGCAGCAGTCCATATTACACTTATCTGATGAATGTCCTTTTCAGAGCTAGTCCCTCTGTTTCTCTAGTAATGCAGGAAAACATCAGCAAAAGCAGCATAACTGGGTCAGTTTTCACTAGCATGCATTTTATTTGGGGGGGAGGGGTTCTCATCATCCAAGCTGATGCAATTGAGTGACAGACTTTGGACATGGGAATGTGTCGACAACTACTAGATGTACAGTTTTTGGGTAATATTTTTAAGATGGACTGGAAGATTAAGTTCACTTGCATACAGCATCTAGATCGCTCTCATTCTGTACCAAAGGATATGTCTAAGGATTTATCTACAGCTGATTCAAATACACTGACTATGCTTTGAAATCTAAACTCAAGGCTATGATGAGAACTTGAATTTGTAAGTTTTTTTTCCTCTGTATATATCATATAAAGACTTTTTAAGTATTTGCATTATATTTGAATGAAAACAGAATAGTTTGTCAATACTCTATGTTAATACATGAACATAAATTTTTGCATTGTGTTCTGCTAATTCTATTACATATTATAATCACCAGACATGTCCTACATTTGTTTAAAAATTAAATTTTTATCAATCTCACTTTATATCGCTAAATTTGTAGTATGAAGGTTTTTTAGACTAATGGAAACCTACATAATTCACTAACAAGAAATGGGTCAATCACATACATAATCTGTTGCAGGCCATTAAAGGAGATTAATATCATATTTTATTTTTTTTTTCATCCCCATTTAGAGCTTTGTAATCAGTTTAGAAGTATGACAGCTCAGGTAGGAATAGGCAAAAACAGTATATGTGCAGACTTTCCTTTCTTTTGGTATTGATTGACAGTGTAGGTAACCAAATGTCCTACATCCTCAGAGCCCTATGTGGGCAGGATTCCAACGATGTCTGCTTTAACCTGCTGTCAAAGAGTCATGATGTCTATGCAGTAGCCTGGAAGAAGAAAATGTTGCATTCTTTGATGCATGCAGTCAATATGAAATTGAACTTGATGCAGATGACAACTGGAACCATGAATTCTGGTGAAAAACCGAAATGCAAGCATGTAACAACAGAGGTTTCCCAGCCAAATCACAAACTCAAGTATTGCAGCAATTTTTTTCAGGAAAGCCATTCGCTCCAGAAAAGTATGAAGAAAATCAGTTTTACTCCTGCCTTGTCTATATTAGTTACTTGGGTGATACAACAGCTCTTATGCAAGACCGTGATCAGTCACATAGATATGTTTGCAATATAGATAGATAGAGCTGTATACATATACATATACAACTACAGCTATTATGATGATTAAGTACATTGGGAATGGGTATAGCTGCAGAATCCTCCTTTGGATTGAATAGGCCCTTTTGTACACAGATTCTTCACTAATATGCTACTGACATCTCTCACAGATTTTGTTGTTGACCTGCTGGCTATAGTGTTTGGGTCTCTCTTTAAATGACTTTTGATTAACCCACATAAAAAATGCCCTTCACTTTGGTTTATTTCGCAATACTATGTAATGGTAATGTAATGTTCACCTCAATTATGGAAACATTTTGCCCCCAAGTTGTTTCAGTCAGTTAAAACGCACATTTTTGAGGTAATTCTGGGAGAGTGTACACTATAGCTAATAGGATTTGTGTGTATTTATTTTTTGAATATGTCTTATAGATTTGTCCCCGGCATTTATGCTTTTTGCCCGTACTAGCCCTTACCTTTTCATAAACAAGGAGAAATTCAATAAGGACCAAAGTAATTGCTCAAGCACAAGGCAATAAGGAAGTATGAATTCATGCAATGGTTTAGCTGAAGAGCTGCACCTCCATTAATACTTAAAGAATGCAACACAGCCTACCATAACATCTCATACTCATCAAAGCACATGCTTTCACTTCAATGACAAACCTAAATCTATCTACATAAAATTAATGAACCATTAGTGTAGATGAAACAATTCACATTACCACTGATTATGAGATAAGGATTATGGATAAAGAGCACTTTTAACCTGAGTGCCATTTGTTAATTTTTTGAAGCAACATTTCCAATAATTTAATTTGCATTATAACACATGGACTCAAAATTTACATAGCCTCTGTTACAGCCAACCATCTGTAGAAAATGCATGCCATTTTACAGTTTTGCTAATCAGGCACTTTTATTTCTGGGCATCTTATCCAGAATACACTTTTATACACTTAATTCATTTGAAGTTGCAGATATTTGCTGAAGCAATTCAGTTTTAAGTGGTATGCTCCAGAATATAATATCTGTAATCCCCATCAGATTTCAATCCACATTTGCATTCATCACAGTTTTGTTTGTAGGGAGCATGCATTTTTTTTACTTAATTCCAGCTAATATCCGGCAACTTGTTAATGTAAATCTCAGAAAATTATGTACTAGTGTGTTCATGTGTATGTGTGCTATAAATTGCTTAACTGCTCAGTGCAGATGATGAGAAAGAAAATTACCAGAAAGGATTATTTCTATTGCCAGAAACCACTAGACCATTTAACTAATTTAGAATTTAATAAACTCTTATTTGTTTGTCTGTGTGAGTTTTTTATTATTATTATTATTGTAGCCTATGGTACAGTGCATGGCAGTTTTACTTTTGTAAGATATATTTCCTTTTATGATTATAATTATTATTAGAATTTTGCACTATAGCTGCCGAACACATCGTGTAAAGCCTTTCATTTGCTAATAGTTTGAGGTTGTGGTAATAACAATTAAACATAGTTACTATTAAACTTAACTTTAACTATGAAAAATTACATCATGCATCTGTAAGCAAAGGAAAAGACATTAGCGTTTTATTTTCTATCCTAAGTATTTATTGATGAATATTGTACACAATTTCACTGCAAAAAAATCAATATCCCTGTAATTTTTGGTTCTTAATGAATCCATCAGTTTGAAGGTATTCAGTGGTGCACGCATCCAAGATAGCTCATTATATTGTAATTACAGCATTAGCACAACTGTTGAAGTATACTGACATTCATTTCAATTTTAGTTTCTCCTTGAATTGAATTTTTTATACATTATACACTACTATGACTCCTGCTGAATCTGCAATATGATGTATAAGGAAACCATATTTGTAAGTATCCATCTAGAAATGAGGAATTACTTCAAAGATCATTTATAAAATGTAGTAAGATAAAGAAATCGAAACAATGTGATATATTACCTTATTCTTCTGAAGGAGTGTTGCTATTAGAGCTACAGATTTTCATTTTCTTTATATATGCTCAAACACCCTGATAAATGTTATGCCAGTAGTTTGACTCACTGTTTTCTTTAGCATTTTGCTAGCATTGTGGCCATCGTGGCATTGATTGAACTAAACACAGAGGGAATATAAGGTCAAGCCTTCTGCATTACGGCCACAAGAAAGTGTGACATTGTCAAAAGTGTGATGGAAGTGCTGTGAATGAATGGTCATGGGTGCTGAGTCTGTCTAACCTTTTGTACTGATGTGGGGTCAGTTTGGTGGAATATGGTAGCACAGAGGATGCAGTATCCCCTTACCAAAATATACGTGCACTTTTGTTGGACTGCTGTGTTACATATCGTCACATCATGTAGATCCATAACTAATTCATGCAAGACCGTGAGGAATTGGGGCACAAGCAGAGCTGTTAAATCCTGTGAGAGATCTAGAAATCAGCACATTATAAATATATGTGAGAGCGCTAAATATACTAGGCAGGGCTCGTCTACTTAATGTAGGTGATGCGTAGTGTACCAGGCAGATCTGCCTGTTTCACACCAATGAGATTTGTTTTTTTGGGGGGTGGGGGGCTTCTGTTGTCCCAGGAGGGAGAGCCAGATGCCTTAAGTTTTGCATATTAACTAGTTCCCTCATTCTCCACACTACGCATGGATCGATATGTGATTCTCTGGCCCTTTAGCAATCCTCATAAATGCCCTGGCAAAACGGCCTAATACCCACAGCCTATAGATGCTTCTTTTCTGTTTTTTTCTCCCCAGATAAACAGTATCCCTCTGTTATTTGTGCATTTTATTTCCGTTCCCAACCATACCCAACCTTTCCTGGTTCTGGACTCTAATCCTAAGATTTAGGATCTTATTCCTTCCTCAGCCTTGTATTGCGCGGTTCCATTCATTTTTCCGAGGACTAAGAGTCATACACATGTACCATGCTTGTACCTCAGTTCTTCAGGCACGTTTGTTGTACACATAGTCCGTGTACCGTGCTGTAAGCAATAGCATCCATCAAAGGTACATTCCTAACATTACCATGTGTCTTATGCTTGGGCTGTATACCTGTGAAATGGGGGGGCACTTTTGGAGCATCATTAAGGGATGAAAAAAGTTACAAATACTTAAATGCAAACCAATAATTATTTCATTTTTTTTTCTTAAAACATTGCATCCGAGTTTCTTTTTTCCTTTAAATAAATCAGACAAGTGGGCTTGACTTTTTGCCCTCCACACCACACCCTTCTCAGATCCATGGTTGAATCTCAGGCAGAGCTGCCAAATCACACAAATGAACTTGCAGCATCAGGGATGCGACTAGAAGCACAAGTGCTCCACGATGTGAGAAACTTCTCACAAATCCTGCGTATTTTGCCTGTCGTGTCTAACTGTTTCTGGCATGCCCACTATAGGTTTCTTTTTAAAACATTTCTTTCTTAATTTGTCCGGTTATTCCCAAATCCGACACTTATTTGAGGGATTATCCGGGTCCCTTTTGCCGCTTCTCCTTGTCAGACGATGGTGTATGTTTCCTCTTCGAGAGCCTTTACATGTAACAGACAGCATTTGGCAGGTGTGTCATGCTGCCCCACAGCCCCGGCAGCCCTCTCACACTCGTGTAGTCTTAAGCCAGTGCATTATTGATGCGGCGTGTTGCGGAGGCGCCCTGCCTGACTGGCAGTGGTGTAGGGAGGGGGTGACGGGCTGATCAAGGGCGAGGAGAGCAGATGATGGCGTCAGGCTGCGGTGTACATGCTGTCAAACTAGCGATGAATGCTAAATGTCAATCAGAGAAACTCGTAGGTCATTTAGTGCCAAGAGGATGCCAGGCACATCCTGTTCTGGGTCGTGATACTTGTGTGTATGCCAGAGCCAGTATTTACGTTGTCATTCAAATACTCACATTTAGTCAAGCTTTTACTGTCCATGAATGAGTAAGAATATTCTTTTTTTTTTTTAAAAAAAAAAAAAAGCCTTCTAAGTGAATTTTTTAAATGTATCCTTTCAGAAAAATAACAAATCACAAGCATAGCATATTATTATTACTTTGGCATATGCATGGTAATGAGAGTTTGTTCCTCTCGGCTAAAGGTAAAGCAATTTAAGAATCAATCCATTTGACTGCCTAATGCCTAATGTGTTTTGATTTTTCCAATGCTAAGCCAGACTTTCTTTTTAACACTAGTGTGATTATAATTAGTGACTTTCATTTGCATACTTTCTGCAGCTGAACTACAGAATAGGTATAAATATCTGGCTTTAAAAGGTGAAGGGTGATTCTTGTAAATGGATTATTAAACACAAAAAATTAGAGCAGTTTGTGTTGTGTGTCTGTTTCTATTTGCAGCGATCATCATCACGCTGGATTGGGCCCACACTCTGAGGCTCGTCGGATGCTCGGGTCCCCAAATCTGACATGCAAATTGAGGTTGACTTGCAATCGATCATCAGTGTCGTTTTGCCTGGCTGCGCGGGCAGATGCAGAGCCAGTGAACCCAACTCCCCCAGCTGCACAGTCACTGAACCCAGAAACACAGACATGTGGCCCATCCACCCCACGTAACCTTGCTGAATGAAGTACCAGTCCTGCAATTTCATAATGGGCACCCACAGAATTTAATCTTGTAGATCCCCCATTGTTCAGAAACCTAGCTCATGTTGAAATGCTCATAAGTATTTGAACCAACCACTAACTGAGCTGTCATTGATCAGCTGTGACAAGTACACAGGCGTTGTGCAGCTTTATTCCTCAGTGTGAAATGTTGAAACATTTGCCATTTAGGGTTCAATTTAGCAGGGTGCAATTTGATGTGGATGTGCAAAATGTGTCCAGTATGTGATCGTTGGGATTTTGCGTGCTTTGATTAATGAATGTGAAACAAGGTAATTTACAAGGGAACCAGCAAATCTTGGGAGACAGGGATGTAAATATATGCATGGAAAATAGCACTGTGATTTATCAGGGTGGATTGCGAGTGCAGGGTAATTGCAAATGCATTCTAACACATGAAGAAAGCAATACAGCTGATCCACAAGTTTTGCAATGACTTTTGCAATGGTGAAAGCTTAATGTTAGCAAATGCTATTAATTTCTATAAATGCGCAATAAAAGTTTGCTCTCATGGTTCTACAGTGTCATCTAAAATGGCTGGCTGCATGAAAATATACTTTTATTTCTTTCAGGTATTCACAAACATCTACACAGATTTGCCTGAAAATAGAAAAGATTTTAAAAAATGACAAACAATGACTGAAATTTGACATCAGTGAAAAAATAGCTCTGCCAAATAAAAGAAATTAATTAAATAAATGCTTAGAAATAAAGCATAAAATTGTATAGAGAGATCTGATAATTAATGGGTTGTTTTTATTTAATTCATAGCCTATATGGTATATAATATGTGACCCAACTATAACTATATATGTAAAATGGCTGAACTTGTATGATTAGCACATTCGCTTTTGTAATACACATATGTGCGTATTGTGGGTGAAATATAAAAAAACATATTAGCCCATTTGTGATGCTGACTGTGCAATGGTACGAGATCGAAGATGCTCTTCCAAAGCTTCTCCATTCGCTACATGTGCTGCCATCAGGTTTGTCTCCACACACTGAAGCAGGTGTCACTGGGTGGCATAACCAGTATTTATCAATATCCCATGTTGACGCGAATGAGTATGGATATGCCAGTGACACCCGGAACATAACCCTTGAGCTGAAACTTGGTTTCTACATACCATTTGACTAGAAGTGTTGGTGCCATTGATGGTGCACATATTTCACGGAGCGGGATTACATCATGCATGTTTACTGAAATGAAATCACAACAGGGGAAGCACGGAAACCCTGCCTAAATCTGCCAGCTGCCAAAGAGGCCGCATGTCATTTACACAAATAAAGGCGTTCTGCCATTTTGACATATGGTAAACAAACATGAAATCTACGTTTCCCATTTTTTCCTTCTACTTAATGCAAGTGGATGGGTGCCCTCATGTGGTGACATCCATAATTGGATCCCACAGGTCCTCACTTTGACAGATACGCCAACGTCTGTTCACCCTGTGTTCCATGTTCATGTATGGGACCTTTCTATCCATATTATGTCCAGTTCTAATTTGACCACCTAACTCATTGATTTATTATTAGTTATGTGACAAAACCAAGTCTTGAAGCAGAAGTCCTCTGTCATGTGAGAAACAGTAGCCTCTGGCAGCAAGCCCAGGTAGATGCAACACAGTCTGGCCAAGAAAGAAGCAGAAATCTTTGGTTGCCTTGATTTTTTTGTTCTTAGCTGTTTTTTCCAGTTGAATTAGAGAGACATTTTTGTTTGACTGTATGTTGTCTTTGTTTCTTTTTTCCGTTGGCAACTAGATAGGGCTTGTGCCTTTATACATACAGGGAGACAACGGGCATGAATAGGTATTTGCAAGATCACCTGATCAGTAAACAATATAAAACTGAATTTATTATTCGACAACTTGGATGTTTTAAAATAATATTGTTCAGTAACTGTACTTGTACCATGTAAAATGACAAGAGATAGGGCACATGGTTGTATCTAAACATCTCTTAAACTATACGCCAATCAGCCCTAATATTAAATTCACCTGCTTAATATAGTGTCAGTCCCCCTTGTGCTGCCAAAACAGTTCTGATCCATTGAGGCGTGGACTCCACAAGTCCTGTTTAGGTGTCCTGTGGTATCTGGTACCGTGGTGTTAGCAGCAAATCCACTAAGTCCTGCAAGTTGTGAGATGGAGCCTCCATTTGGCCTTGTCAGCCCTTGTCAGAGTCACTCAGATCCTTACACCTGGTCATTTTTCCTGCATCCAACATGTCAACTTCAAGAACTCACTCTTCACTTGCCTAATATATAATGGCACCCTTATCAGGTACCATTGTAACAAGATAATGTTATTCACTTCACCTGTCAGTGGTTTTAATGTTATAATCGATCGTTATATGTTCAAAATAGCTGAAAGTGCTTCTACGTCATTGCATTTTATATAATGAAAAATATATGGGTTAAATTCTTCACAAAACATATATTCAATTTTATTTTATATATGTTAATTTGCTTTCCATGTTTCTCATACTTAGCCCACATTTTCAGTGTTGAAAATCTACAAGTGGCTAGTTTCTGTTCTTGGTGTTTAGTAGTTGGCACACAATGCCAGAGAGACTGCTACAATAATCCTGTTTCTCTTTTCTAACTAAATATGACACTAAGTATGTAATTTTTACCGTTTCGTTTTTTTGTGATCCCCTTTTTAAATCAAGACATTGGGATGATTCTGAATACATTTGTAGGAACATTTTACAATGTAGGAAATACATTTGGCAAGTGTAGGCTCACCATGTCCATATACTGGATAAGTAGTTATCCTCTACACCAGCAGATGTTCCCTTGGAAGAGTTCCCAATAAGGGAACTTTCTTTGGAATCTGTATTTGGTTCTGTGGATTACCAAAGTTCAGCTCTGATGGATTTTGTTCTTATCGACTGAGCAGGTATGTCATTACACAGAGGTGCTGATGTTCTGAAATTCTGGTAGGCAGGTGGCAATGCATATCTAGTCCCGAAGAGAGTTTCTGCACTCTACCAGCATGTTCTAATATCCACTACGGCTTTAGAGCTCCTTATTATTGAAGACTGTGTCTTCTGTGAAGATTTTTGTTGAATTATAGTCAAGGCCTTTAAGTGCCTTTGTTTTGCATAAATTGTTCATGTAGAAGTTTTATAGTTACCTGCAAGTGCTTTTAGATACTTGCAAATGCTTCTATGAATCGTCTGACAATCAATATTCTATCAATGCGTCTTCCAAAAAGATAACACAAAAACATTCCTTTCCAGTTACACTGCAACATATGTGTATTAATAATGGATCCAGTGCTTATGGTATTTGATACAGCCTCAGGATTACTGTGGTCAGGCACTTGAAAGTTGATACTTTTGGGCTTTTAAAAACTTTGCCAATAGACTTTTTAAAGAAATGACATGGATAAATGAATAGTCCCTTGGTGCATAAAATGATGCAATTTCCTGGTGCCAGGGTCAGCTCCTGTTGCCCAGTTTTTGGCAACTTCAGATGGGTTTATGATATGCTGAGTGAGAATATACTCCTCATGGACGGATACACTACTGACAGCGATTGTATCCAACACTGCTAGTTCGACCTTGTGACAGAGGCAGGTTGCACACAATTTTCCCATTTTATACAGGTCTTGTAATAGGCAGTCAAGCTGGACGACTGAGTTTGAAAATGGCTCTTCTCAAGCTATTTGCAGATTTAAGCCTGCCTTTAATGGTGAACTGAAGCGTTTCAGAAAATCACTTTCCATGTTTGGGAAACTTATCCAGATCAGGGGAACTTGCAGAACGAACACATTTTCCTCAGTTTTTACAGGTCTCCCTTTTATGGAAAAATGTGCTAATGTGTATTAACAACAATATTGTTAAACATTTTAATCCTAGTACAAGAAGACTCACAATTGAAATGTTTTCCAAAGGGTGGCAACCTATTTGTGTTTTATATGTCATCAAAAATATGTAGAAATTTTGAAATTCTTACTATGCACGGAGTACAATTTCAGAACAGGATGTGGCGAATTCACCAGATATTGACAGTACAATAGGCAGATGGCATGTAACTTATCAAAGTAAACAAATAATTTTAATGTTCCTGTTATTATTCATGTATAAATAAAATAATACAATGTTTATCAAAAAATAGATTTAATTAGTGTTTGCATATGAAATGAATCAGTTTCTGTTTTCCTTTACATTACAATAAATTTACTGCAGGACAAAAAGGGAGATTGAGAAGTAGTAGTTTATGAAAGTTCTCAATGGCATATTTTGATGTAATATTTTAGTTCAAAGTCAATATTCAAGTTGATTTAATTTTGTATCATAAGACCATTGATGATGATGATGATCCATCCATCCATTCATTTTCTATACTGTTTGTCTTATCCAGGGTCATGGGGCTCCAGAGCCAATTCTGGAAGCTATGGACACAGGAAATAACCCAGTGTGGGATGCCAACCATTATGATGGTGATGATGATGATGATGATATTATTATTATTATTGTTGTTGTTGTTATTACATGCAAGTATACTATATTCAAACTTTTAGCACAAATCATAGAGGAATCAAAGTATCTTACTCTGGCAATCTAGTTGGCCTATGAGCCTAAGTCTGTGGTTTAAATTTTGGTAACACAGTACTGAGGGAAAATGCAATAGTGTGGCCACCATTACCAGACATACAGCATGCCAGACATAAAGGCTAAATCTATCTAAATTGATATAATTAACAAAAATACGAAAAAAAACAAAAAAAGAGAAAGAAATCATCCTGTTGCACCTTTTCACAATGACTTGCTATACAAAAGCTTACAAATTTAATATTTCAGATCATTGCTACATATACCGGTGCCAGGGAAGCAAAAAGACTTGTACAGAAAACATAAATTTAAGAACCATTAAAGAACATTTGACATTAAAATTCATTTTTTTTTCTACAAGAGGCCAGAGATACTCGGGAAGAATTCTGGATTTGTAATTCAGTGTAGGGCCAGACTGAATTTGAGAGAAAGGATTCAGAGAGTGCCTTTTGAAAAATTGTACTTCAGACATTTTCCCATATTCTATCACTCCCCTTTTGCTGCTATTTTTTAAGGCTCAAAGTTAAAGAGCTTGCTAACAGGCTGAGGTTATTTGAATTGAGAAAAGATGGCAACATTTAAAACTTTATCTCCTGTGCATTAGATAATTATTCCTTTTACAGAACCTGCTCTAATTTAAATACAACATTCCCACAAATCTCATTCATGCCTGCATAAACAGTGTTCACTTTGAAACCTGGATAACAAAGCAATTGAAAAGGAGGATAGGATAACAGGATAGGACAGACATTTTATTGTCCTCCATAGAGATACTATTCTTCAGGGAATAAAACGTCAGACATCATTGGCATGACGATATAAGTGGAGGAAACACACAAAATATTTAGACCTTTACCATATCACAGCAGTCATAACAGAATGTAATATCCAACTTCAAGGCATACCAAAAAGTTGCTGAAAATATATACTGTGCATAGGGGTATAAGTATGACATGTACATTAAGTAATGCTCACTACATCAACGTAAGGAAAGCTCATGTGGTTACAGGTATCCACCCATTTTCCACAAAAAGCACAGGAAGGGGATACTCTGGATCTTCCCAGAATAAATCCAGAAAGTTTAATTAGACAGCATACGTTCTACATGTTATTTAGGTTGAATTAGGAAACAGAGCACATGTTGGTATCCTTCTCCATGTATCCATATATAGATTTTGGAAATGCAACATTATTTTTCAAAGGGAAAAAAGTAATCAGTGAGAAAAGATGTAAAATCTTTTCTTATTATATTTCAAGACTACAGTTCTTTTGAGGTTTAATGCAATAATTTCCATCCAGGAAAAGACCTTAGCTTTGATGTGAACCTAACCCCATTCTAAAATACTACAGCTTACCTCACCTTCCTCCTACTACTTTGCCTGTCCTGCCGTTAGCTATATGAGTCTTTCCTTCAAGAACTGGACTTTCAGTTTTTCATGCACATATAATCTTTGTAGGATTTTTTGTTTCATTTTGACCTGCGTTCCTTTCGCGCGTCATAGTATACTGAACACTGATTGGCTGACATTTCCGTAACATGGTCTTTGCATTTTGTATATGGTTTAAGTTAAAACAGTTTGAAATGTTGTCTGAAATGCCAATATGAATAATGATTAAGATAAAATCACCAATGATAAAAGACAAACTGTTGTCGCTGGAATATATTTAAATGATACACCGTTTGAATATCTGTCAGCTTTCACGTCATTAATAATTTTTTTAAATAATAATTTCTTGTTATTTTGATATATAAATGTTAAATACGACATACAGGTACAAGCACGGAAGAGATGGAGCAGCTAGGAAAAAAGAGGCTATTATTGAAATTTTCAAAGCCAGCTTTTAAAACGTTGCAGAAGTAATGCTCCATTAAATACGTCATACAAGGATTATGCTATTTAAAGCATGGTTTATTTCCTAGAAAATAATTTGTTTTAAAAAATTCTTTTCTTTAACGTGGAATGAAACAGCCACTTAGAAGTAGCAAACCCGCACACAAAGATATCGTTTGATGTTAAATTTGGCTTCAAAAGTGTGATCCTCTTGAAACATAAATCAGGGTCCTCTATTTTGGGCTGTGTAATTGGTTATTAGTGCATGAATTGCCGTGTTTATCCGATAAATTAGTAACGTGTGGCTTTTTTCTCTCTATTTTTTTCCTGTTACCAAAGCAATGACGTTAACTGTCAACCTTCATAGCTTCAAACACCTGTGCCAGTAGCTCATGGACGCGCGCTTCTGCACGGGACTGCGCGCTCTGAAGCTGCTTATCTCGAGCAGCTCGGATCTTTCGCTACCCCGAAAAATCACTGCCGCAAAGCTCCGAGTCGCGTTTAGGACAGGAAAAAAGAACGCTGGGGCCTATTTCTCTGAATCTTCGCACTTTTTGTCAACATAGAGTTATACATTCCATTATATTTTGGCTCCTGTGTTCTTTTATTTCTGCAGACGGTAAGTAAAGTACTTTACAGATGCTTCTGGCGGGTAACGGCAGTACCGTGTGTTTTGCGCTATGTGAGCGTGCATTCTCGGCTGTGTGGGAGTTTTAAGTTGCTTCAAGATGTTTTCTTAGCGAGTAGAAAGGGTCGGGGAGTGGGAATTATACACCGACAGTGTGCTGTTAAATACATGATCCTGGTAATATCAGTATTAACGGTCCACGATAACAGATTTAACGTATATATTGTGACGTGCCGGGCTGAATAATGTCACGGTCCTAGAGTAGACACATTATTATTGTTATCATCGCTGCTGATATTATATTGCACATGTTGTTACCATTTATTCATCAACTGAATGCTAACGCGTTATGTATCAGTCGATGTAAAACATTCACTGAATATGGAAAATTGCCTTTACATTTAACAAACCAGGTAGAGGTAGCGAAATGCAAGAAATACAAATTAAAATTAACTTTAAAAATAAGTAAAATTCGCGGAGCCCGATGACGTCTCCCAGTAAAACTATAGTCCTAATTTGGTATTTTACAGTGCAGTCTTACATGAAATAAGGTATAACTGACGCGCATCCTTAAAGTGTGTGCGTGTGTGGATTTACGTGCGCGTGCGGTACATATTCACCGTGTGCAGAATGTGAAGGAAGCACGCCCCCTTGCAGTCGTATGTTCTGTCTCCTTCCCTTTTGAGTGGGTAAGTGTGATCTTTAAAAGAGTCGGAGTTTAAACCGACGCACACTGTATGTTTACTACATGTATGCATGCTTAACTCTTATGCAGTTTATTTTTTTTTCAGGGTTAGGAGACATCCACAAGCAAGATCATGGGAGAGGATTGAAAGCCATATTCGGGGAAAGTACCGAAGAACTGGTTTAACGCAATATATGGTCTTTAGGGTCTTTGGGTACCTCGGAACTGTACTTTGAATCGCTGCTGGTTGTGTTACGGATTTTTCCCCATTCTCTAATCGGAGTTCAGGGATTGTATTGTTTGGAAACTGGCGTTATGTCTTCAGGATAAATCTGCTATGTGTTTGATCTGGGAAATACCTCGTGGAAGGTGTACAGCTGGAAATAGACTAGGGAGCTGCGAAGTCTGTATTTAATCGCCGTTTTCTGTGCCTAATATACATGGAATGAAAGACGAAGAATGGATGTTATTTGGGAAATACTTATTCTTCTTCAAGCCAATTTTATCATCCACATCCCAGGTAATCCATTCGTCTCTTTTCCCTCTTAAATCGCAGATATATGATGACATGTGCTAAATGCTTTTAGATTGTTTTAAAGTTACCTCTGTACATGCTGTCATACGAAAGTTACGTAAACCTGTTAGGTCGCTCATTTCCAGTTTATGTTTTTGTTGATTTTCATCGGAAATTCAGCAACGCGTATGGTAATTAATAAATTATTTTATATTGTTATTATTATTAATTTGCCAGATATATCGTCAAGGTCAGTATGCAATGCAGTGCTCGAGACTATAGGCACTGTCCCCAGCATGCTTTCGGCTGTAGCGCAATTGAAACGGGCAAATGGATCAAGGACTGGGGTGATAAGGAGTACTGTGAAAGTGTCTAATAATAATAATAATAATAGTAATAATAATAATATGCCCCCATTAATACGTATGTTTGATTAAGACTGTATCACATATGGCTTCTGATGCGTATGCATTCTGGCTGTGGTGTGGTTGTTTAAATGTATTTCGGTAAATTAATTTTAAAAGTGTGTAATTTAGCAAGACCGTTGTATATCCTCGTTTTTCTGAGAGCGGCGGTGATTATTGGAACGTACCGATTTCTTTACACACTTCTGTACCGAGAGCAGGCAACTGAATGGCGACACTCACTGACTTTGAGTATGAGGTGCTAAACAATTAGGCTGAACTATATTCTAGGCAATTGTTCACATGCGTTTTGTTTGTGGGCTTTTACCATGTGATGAAAACACTTTTGAAAGGAATACACCCCATCTGAGTGATTCGTAACTTTCCCATCCTCATTATAGCCCAATTTAAATTTTTTTGTGTCTCCGGACCGTATATACCATTTTTATGACCATTCATATTTATGGAATTGTACGCTTAAGTAGCCTTTAAAATGTATTTGCCTAAATATGTTGATGCCTTAGGGGCTACATTCACTTAATGCAAAGCATTTAGGACTTTAAGCTACATACCATGCAATGCCCTAAGGTGCTGTTTAGAAACGGTTACACACTGGCGTTCTCTTTAGGGAGTAAGTGTTCAATGTATGAACTCTGCAAAAAGATGAAAAGAATAACAGAGCAAACGTGTGGAGACGTTATTATGTGAATAGGGCTAAAATAAGCTACCTGCTGTTTATTTATATACTTGAATTACTGTTGTTAAACTAAACATATCATATTTCATTACAAATTATGTAAAATTATGAATATTTCAACTGTTTAATCATGACTGAACTCAGTTGCTTACCTGACCACCATTTGTACTGAAAGGAAATCAGACATCTTGGTGTCCTGTTTGGTGTTAGGCAGCTAGTTTAGTCTGGCTTGTGACTCTAGTGCTTAAGTGGTAAGAAATAAAACTTCCTCAGCTTTTTTCTGCACTGCATGATATTATTAGGTAATAAATAATCCAAATTTATATCTGCTTGTGTCTGCTACCATGCACTAATTCCTCACTCAGCCCTCTGTCCTTGAGATTGTCTACAGGGATTTTTTTTCTTTTCCTTCTTCACTAAACATTAAGGTTTTTAAGTGATACAATGCTTATATTGGTTTTTTTTTCTTGGAGAACTGTGTAGGAGTGGCAAATAGAATGACTCAGTCCGAAGTAGCAGGTGGGATCAGAAGGGCAGTGAGCGCTAGGTGGACAAGCTAAGGCATAAAAATGTTTTCCCATTATAATGTTGGCATGGGGAGCCTGTTGTGCTGCCTTAGACAGTGTGGTACTGACAGAATGATGGCTCAGTGGTACCTGCTTCCTCCTTGCTAATTACTGGTACTGTTTATTTGCTTGGCAAATGCAGTTGATGACATATTATACTAATGTGATGATTTACTGTTTTATATGGTTGAGTATTCACTAAAAATAAGTCTCGCGATTTCAACATTTCCTTGCCCACATGTATCAGTCGCTTTCCCAATTTACTTAGTGATATGAACTGTAGATTGCAAAGTGGTGTCTATCTGCTGGACACAGGGAAAAACAGTGAAAAAGACTACATACACATAATGTGATACTAACCTAATTATATATTGTTGTACTTTGTTCCTAAAGTGGTCTGGAACTAAATTAGAAGTAGTATGATAGCTACTGAATCATAACTGCATTTTGGCTTGCACGTTTAATGTCAATGTTAGCTACATATGTTTAATATATAAGGCTATCATTCCAGAAAGTATATAATATCTGCCATTCTTTTTTTGCTAGCAGTTTGTAATTATATAAATTGGTTTGTTATATGTTATGTAAATGATAGGTAAATATGAATCGATCATTTAATTACATTTATAAAAGGAATCTATTTAGGGAAGCTTCCAGTAACCTGGGCCAGTAACCTTTTGGTGTTTCCTGCAATGTCTTTTCTATTTGATGACCAGTAGACTCAATATCTGTCATTCTGGTTATGACCATTTTTGTGATTTATAGAGTAATCTTACTGATGTTCGGTAATAGAGCTACAGAATGGAAGGAGGAGCCAAGTTGGGTTGAAAGCGATAGCCACATTGAGCACTGAACTCTTTCTTAGTCCAAGGAATAACCAGTCCAAAAAAAGCAGTAAAAAACAAATCCACCTACCTTCTCAGTCGTGGTACACTGAACAAAGTACTGTGGATCTGTCAGAAAGTATACAGGCTAAGGCATCATTAAAAGGGAATTAGATGAGAGAGGCCATTCTAAATAATTACCATCATACCTGCAGAAAAGCTGAAGGGATAATGAGTAACATGCCTAATATCAATACTAAATGTGCTTAGGGCTTTACCTCTCCTCAGTTTATACTGGAGGAGTATTACATTGTTCATCTTTCCAGAGAAATGAGGCTAAGAGGTGACACTATTTTGTGTTGGTAGCACTGATTGAAAGTGGAGCCATACACTGCAGGATTAATTCCTGTCAATCTGCAGAAATATAAACAGCAAACAGTAATAAACACAAAACAACCAAAGCAGTCCCAGAATTACTCTGCGTGCAAAATGTTCCATCAATAGCATGAAAATCCTTGTGTTACAGCAGTAGACAAAATGGTAGCGCAATTTATTGTGCAATATTCTATTGTAGCTAATACTTACCTTTCTCATAGCTCTTATTGAAACTTTTGCATAAACTATTCTTCAAGTGAAAAAATATTTTGGGAACTGCAGAGCTACTGTAGTAACATTCCACTTTCTCTAGGTTCTATGTTGAGGACCACAACCTAAATATGTCACAGTTCGTCACCTAGCAAGTGAAAATTGTAATAACAGAATGTTGCATTTTTAAATTAGCTTCTCAGATACCCTGCGGTGTTAAAAAGTGGCATCTCGGTATTTTATAATAGAATGAAGAAAGAAATGAAATAGATGACTGGAGCCTAATTTTCTGTTTCCTGTTTCATGGTTCTTTGAGAGATAGAGAAAAAGGTTGTACTTGTAAAATCATGTTTTCTAAATCCAAGTTTTGTTTTTCAAGTACAGCTACCAGCAGTTTCAGGACTTATAAACCCCTTTTGTGTGGTAATGCATTAAAACCAGTAAAAAGTATTGCAGTCATTTGGCAGAGATGGATTCTGTACAATTTATTGATTTTCTTTATTAAATTTGCCCAAGTAGTATTTGAAATTCATATTCTGTTTTAGTTCAGCTCCAATTGTTCTTGTATCCATTTCTGTTTACTAAAGCTGTTTTATGCTATTGTTGTGATGATTATTGAAATATCGATAGATACCTGGATATTTACTGATTTATTTACATACATGACATACTAAATAGAAATTCTGGTCCTTTCTAGTTAGTTCCTAAACCCATCTATATAATCATGTCATATATTTTTCATAATCTGTTTCTGCTGAACTACAATAAACTTCTGACAATTTACAATTACCGTGTTTATTCGAGTATAATGCGCAAAATTTTATACCAAAAAAATAAATCAAAGTTTGGGTGCGCGTTATAAACGAGGGCTGTGGGGTGGCAGTGGTGGCTGGTCCATTGAGGGCGTACGCGAATTGTGAGTTTGCACTGCGCCTTTTCCGGGCTGCATATAATATGAAGAACACGGTACGCAGTGCGGACAATTTGCGTACACCCGCGATGGACCGGCCGCCACTGCTACCCGTACGCGAATTGTGAGTTCGCACTGTGCCTTTTCTGGGCTGCAGCCACTCACTGTATGCGAGGGCGAAGGAAAAAAAAAACGTCACCTCGTCCCATACAGTGAGCGTATAAACAATGTATAAACAACGTATTATTACGTTGTGAATAAATGTTTTTTATCATGGCCGCACGTGTTCAACAACGTTTTTTTTGTCAATTACAATGCTTGGTGTGAAACAAAATTTTATACCGATGTTTAATCGAAAATTAGGGGTGCGCGTTATACACGAGTGCGCGTTATACTCGAATAAATACGGTACTTAATTTCTTAAGTACCTAAGTATCATAGTTTAAATTACTATACGCATCAAGGAAGGTTACCTTAAAGAGTACTGTTAATAATTTTAAATATAAACCTACAATGTTTTTTCCAGCATTGCAGTGTTGGGGTGGCTTGGTATCTCAGTGTTGCCTTACACCTCTAGGGTTGTGGATTGTGAGTCCCACCACTGCCCTCTGTATGGAATTTGCATGTTCTCTCCATGTTATGTGGGTTTGTTCTACGTACTTTGCTTTCTGCTTTTTTTAAGTTCAAACACAAGCAGGGAGGTGACCATTGAGTATTGTCTATGTGTGTGTCCTGTCATGGTCTGGCATCCCTTCCAGGATATTTATTCCCCTGCAATATGCCCTGTTTTTCTCGAGAACCAGGCTCTCCATGACCCTGTACTGGATATGTGGTTGGAAGATTGATAGAGGTGTTTCACAATAATGGATTGAAATGTTTTATAAATCATAACTGTAATTTCAATAAAATAATAACGGTGCATTGATTTAAAATATTGATGTTCACACATTTTCAGCGTTGACATCTTCAATTACGTCGACTAATCGCGGTAGCCCTAATCTCAAACAACATCACTGACCTGATGGTCATATGTTCAACAGTAGAAACAAGTGGTTAACTTATAATTCTATATGTGCCTGTGTAAAGTTACTACATAGGCTGTTTCTCTCAGATGGAGGGAACAATGACGCATGCACAAAAACAACTGGCTCATAACATTTGGCAAAAACACCCCATGTAAGTATAACTACAGTTTTGTTGTTGTTTATGGCTAGCTGTCAGATACTGAAGGGCAGTGTAATTTGTACAGGCTAACAAATTGAGTTAGTCTGCCATCTACCTTACTGCCTAATGTTAGTTAACTATTATCATATATATCATATCATATATTGCAGCTTCACAGTTTGTCTGTGCTATCACATTGATTACATAGCTACCCAAGCCAACATGTGCATGATATATTTTAACAGTTTAGGCTAATGCAGTATATGTGTTTTGGACAACAACACAGTAGTAATTTGGTTGCCGCCTTATGCTTGAAGTAGCACATTTACTTGGCTAGCATTTGTAAACAGCTCAAGATAGCTAATCTCATCAACTGCCCCTGAGGTGGGAGTTGTGAAAGTCACTACGCAAGAACTCGTTGGTTATGTGTAGAGTTATCAGTAAAAGATGGGAATGGTAGGGGATAGGGGAGAAGATTAAGAGACGAGATCTGACGCAGGAAGCTCGGTCATTGATCAGATTACCCAGACAGAAAGTTTACTGTAAATTTAGTTATGTGCTATTCACAGTCAATGTAGGCATGTTATTGGGTGACTGAAAAATTCATTTATACGTTACATTTTTATGAAATATTGGGTAGGCACATCCATACCAAAATTGATTGCCACAACTACAATGAGTAAAATAAAAGGAATGTGTAAGTGTAGACTGTATGCCCAGAATGTGACTATTTGAGAATCAGATGATGAGATTCAGGCTCACATGCTCTGGTTCAAGTGTTAAGGCAAGCAGTACTGACAAGGCGTGTGAAAAGCTCAGACACTGGGAGGCTTGATTGGATGACGCTTAGAGTTTAATCCCCAGTACTGCAGGCTATTTAATTATGCCATTTGAATGTTCTTAAAGTATTCTTTTTTCATGTTTATTATAGTATTATGCTTCTTGTTTACTGATCAGTCAGGCAACTTTTAGCAAATGACTGATTGCTATAACCACAGCCTAAATTCTTTTCACCCCTAATGCTCTGTAACTGTGCTGGTATTTAGGAACATCTCCTCTGTAGTTAGCTTGGGATTACTTGCTTGTTTTCCTACCTTGTTTTATTTCAGGGATTGCTTGTGTCTGATATAGGCATAGACTGGCATTTCTGAGAGGGGCGGAAGGAAAATGGCAGTGCTAAATCCAAGGCATTCTTTCCACTATTCAGTTAGACTGTAATTGTTAGCTAAATGTCACTACTGGTTTCCTTAACAGGCTTCCCATCATTATCAAGGAGGAGGCATTTAAATTTTTGTTTGCTATAAGATAGGCTTTATTTTATGCATGGCCCCACACAGTAACTGAATACATTAATTTATCAATTAATCTAGTGAAATGACCCTCCCAAATCAAGGGAAATTTATAGTAAATGACTTTTGTGCTAATTCGGATTATTTAGAGCAATGGCAACTTTTATGTTTTTCATGTCACTAATTGACATGACAAGCTCTCACACTTTAAATTTTGATGGAAGCATTTAAATGTTTGTTTCTGTCATTTTTCTTACTATCTGTAAGAAAATAATTATTGCTTGAAATAACTGAAAGATTACCTTATCATAAAGATACATTTGATTTGAAGATAAAATAAGTATGAAACAATGTTAACTAAGTCAAATATGAAATTACACAAACATTTTACAAATGATTAATTCAAAACATAAACATATTTGAAAGTCATGAGTTGTCTAACTAAGAGGTATAAAATTTATTCTCTATCTGCAGTCACATCTTTATCATTTTTGTAAAAGGTTATTCATGGAGGAAAGCCTCAGTGAGTATAAAGGGGCTTTGGCTTTTGAGTGCATTTACATAACTTTCATCCCAAAGTAAAAATCAGGAGCAACTGCTTTCCAGTTTTTACTGTCAGTTTTATAGAATTTTTTGGCTTAGACCTCCGACACAAATGAGAGAAAAGACTGACTGATGCAATAAACAAAATAGATGGGTTGACACATCAAGCTCAGTGTTTATCCCGGCTCACTTGGCTAATCATTGGTCAGTGACTGATTTTTGGTTCACTGCTGACACTCACAGCTCTGGCTCAGCTTGCAGTCTCGTGCCTCAAGTCAACTGAAATGGGTCATTGTCATGTGTTAAAACTTGTCTTCAGGCACATATGCAAGGTGCCAGGCATGTGCTGACCTATGACTACTTCTGCCTTTACAGGAGGTATCCAGTCTGTCTTTTTATCCCTTCTCAATTTGGCTGTTGACAGTTGCAGCCTGTGGAGAAGTCAGCATTTGCATGCCTTCACACTGGACATAATACCAGTGTCCAAGTCTGTTGGTCTTGTATGTTCCATTGGAAACTATTTGTAAACTCCTGTGCTTGTGCAGTATTGTAGCTTTGGTCCGAGAGATATGATTCTTACATCTGCACTGTGTTCTTTCTAATATGATTACCCAACAGCTTGAAATTAATTTGGAATTTTATTTACATATTTAAAAATACCTAATTGTAAAAAAATTAGGACATCCCATTAAATATTTATTTCTTTATTAAGAAGTTATATTTCAAATAATATTTGTAAATAAAAGTAATGTAATTGCCTCACCTATGCAAAACAAGAAACAAATGTGCCCTAATAGCTTGTTTCCCCCCTTTGGCTGAAATAACTTGAATGAGACATTTCCTATAACCATCTATCAATATCTGACGTCAACTGGCAAAAAGGTTTCTCCATTCTCCAATGCAGAATTCCTTAAGTTGTGTGATGTTTGAAGGGTGTCTTGCATGCACTTCTGTGTGAAATCACCTCACAGCATCTCTATAGGATTCAGATTCAGGCTTTGACTTGACCATTCCAGAACTCTCAACTTCTTTCTTGTAAGCCATTTCTTGGTATATTTACTGGAATGTTTTAGGTCATTGTCATTTGCATGGTCCACCCCCACTTCAGCTTCAACTTTTGGATCACACTGTCCTCAAGCATCTCTGATATGATAAAGAATTCATAGTGGAATCTGTGATGGTGAGCTGGCCAGGTTATGCTGCAGTAAAGCACCCACAAACCATGACATTTATACACTCTAAAAATAGTATGAGGTTCTTTTGCTCAAAAGCTGTCTTTAGTTCTTATCCTCTGTTGCCCTGCCCAAATAATTCAATTTCAGATTCATCTGTCCAAAGCTCATTGTTCCGTAAGTCCCAGACTTTGTCTAGGTGGTCTCTGGTAAATTTCAGTGTCACCCAGAAGTTTTTTGACAGTAAGGGTTTCCTCCTTGCACAGCTCCCATGTAAATCAAACTTGTGCAGTCTCTTTCTGATGGTAGATGCATGTACCTGGACATGAATACATGTACTGTTACAGAATAACTAGTTATACATTGATATTGCTAATGGTTTAGCATAGCTGCAGTTTCTTGTCATATTTCATTTGGGACTTTTTGGAATACTAAATGAGAGTAACTTATCGGGGTGGCTTTCAGAAAAGCTTTGTAACGCTGAGCAGCTCGTTATCTAGTATGGGAAATTGTGAAAACTCAAATTTCATGACTAGACACAATTTAAAAGAACTTGCAGTTTTATATTTATGAAATTTGCTTATCAATTATCCATGTCTGAAGATGAAAGGTAGGATTTTTGTATTCTCTGGGTGGTTTTGCCACCGGTCCCTTGCTGCAGACAGTCTCATTAACACCTGCAATTCTTCTGGGAAAGCTTTCCACAAGATTTTGGATTGTGTCTGTGGGAATTTTTGCACATTCATCCGGAAGAGCATTTTGTGAGGTCAGGCAATGATATTGGATGTTCTAGTTCATCCCAAAGGTGCTTGACGGGGCCGAGGTCAGGGCTCTGTACAGGCCAGTCAAGTTCTTCTGCACCAAACTCACTCAACCATGTCTTTATGGACCTTGCTTTGTGCACTGGGGCACAGTCATGCTGGAAAAGAAAAGGGCCTTTCCCAAACTGTTCCCACAAAGTTGAAAGTATAGAATCCTCCAACATGTCTGACTATGCTGAGGTATTGCTTTTACTGGAACTAAGGAGCATACCCCAATTTCTGAAAAACAACCCCATACCATTATCCCTCATCCCTCATTTACAGTTGGCACAATGCAGTGAGGTAGGTGACAATCTCCTGGAATTCGCCAAACTCAAACTCATCCATCAGACCACCAGACAGAAAAGTGTGATTTGTCACTCCACAGAACACACTTACACTGCTCCAGAGTCCAGTGGTGGCATGCATTACACCATTCCATCCAATGTTTGGCATTGCACTTGGTAATTTGAGGCTTGCATGCAGCTGCTCGGCCATGAAAGACCATTCTGTGAAGCTTTTGGTGCAGTTTTTGTGCTGGGATTAATGCCAGAGGAAATTTGGAACTTCCAAATTGGGCAGTTCTTGAGTCAACAGAGCAGTGGCAACCTTTACACACTGTGCACCTCAGCGCTAAGCAACCCCTCTCTGTTACTTTACATGGTCTGCCACTTCATGGCTGAGTTCCTCTTGTTCCTAAACACTTCCAATTTGCAATAACATCACTTACACTTGACCATGGAACATGTAGCGGGGAAGATGCAGTATTTCACAAACTGACTTTTTGCAAAGGTGGCATCACATGTCACATGACGGCACAGTCAGTCCTGATACAACGCGACTAATGCATCCATGAAAAACCTCGTTTTCACTAAAAATGCGCACTAAAATACACAAATCAAATGAGGAAATTTAGGGTTAGGGGAACGAGACTCCAAAACTTTAACTCAAGTTACTATGAATTCAATAATTAAAACGGTAATTCCAGTGGTCAATAATGTACCTGCATGCATTGTAGATTGAAATAATATTAGTATATTAATAAATTATATGACAAGCATCTCCCATGGGTCATGTGAGTCTTACCTAGTAACTTCAACTGAACGTGCTGAACTAATTGAGTGCCAAGAGTTGGGAGTAGTGACCCATAGCCACCATGCCGCTGGGCATGCACAAAGCAGAAACACAACAGATTATAGTATGCACCAAAGGCAAAATGGCTACAGAGAGTCTACAATGAGCAGATGTACAGTAAGTGAAATTAGAAAGGTTTCTGTGTATTTTTTTGCAATCTGTAAAATATTTTTAGATATTTAGAATCTAAGACCTAAGATGGATGTACAAAGTTTCAGTGCTTTTCGATCTGAAAACCAGTTTTGCCAATTCACTGAAAAGAACTGGTTCAAAAGACCAATTCATTCGCAAATTGGACATCAATATTGTTCACTTGGATAGCGTTTTTTGCATAAAAGTAGTGTTTCTTGCTAAGACCATATGGCGCATACTGCTTTTCTCTCTAATTGAAAATCATGCAACTACAGATTTTGATTCAGCATTGTATTGGACTTGGGTACTAATCTATGAATCGGTTACAACAGATTTGCAGTGTACTATCACTCATTGTATCCGGATTGACTGTATCGTGCTTGAATTCACCGAGAATTCACCAGAATGACCCATTCTTTTACAAATGCATGTAAACCTGACTGCATGGCTAGGTGCTTGATTTTATACACTTGTGGCAATGGGTCTGATTGAAACACCTGAATTTAATGATTAAGAGGTGTGTCCCAATACTTTTGGCCATATGGTGTATATGTTTATAACATTGTGGATACAACCATCTGTCATTCTGTTGTATTCTGTAGATCTTTTTGCAAATTTCCCAGGAATATTGTACAGTTTGGTGATTCTGAAACTGGAATTTGTTGAATATTCTATCCCTCAGCAAATTTTATCGGCAGCAGTCTGATAGCTGGTGAGTGAAATTTATTGTGAGGAACGCTGCAAAATATATTATAAAGGAATTTAGTTGTGTCATTTGGCCCAAGCCAGTGGAGGCACAGGAAAGAACAGGCACAGATCTGCTAATCCTAATTACTGTCACAGCAGGGCATGATGGATGATGATCCCAGTTGCCTCAAAAACACAAGGTACTTTATTATAAACTGAACTTAAGATGATTTTATGCTTGGCCCCTGCTAGCCCTCAAAATGAATTCAGAACAATTAGTCAGCATTTTTACACATATGTGACCACTCCAAAGAAACTCAAACCCCTCTGAAACAAACTGAACTGAGACCACTTCGGAAGGGGATCAAATTTTCGGTTTGCATAAAGTCTGTGTTGTGGTTCAATTAACCTGCGCATTGTGAACACAAAGAGCTCCAGTTTACTTTGCCTTTTGCCATTGTATTTTTACCTACTAGGCTTTCGGTAGGCAGATTCCATTCTATTGCATAGGCATTAGGGCTGGGCGATATGGCTGAAAACTGTATCACGATATGAGTGTTTCATATCGGTCGATATCGATAATTATTGAT
>JAABNY020000095.1:11581353-11592260 GCA_015164015.2 Brevimyrus niger | reverse complement strand
GTCATGAATGCATGAACCAGCTTTTCTGCATCAGAAATAGATAAGATGCTCCTTAGTTTAGCAATATTTCTAAGGTGAAAAAAGGCTGTTTTTGTGACATTGCAGATGTGACTTTCAAAGGACAAGTTACTGTCTAAGATTACACCCAGGTCTTTTACTGTTGAGCTAGTATTGATAGTACAGTCATCTAAGCGCAGACTGAATTTTGAAAGCTGTGTTGTTTTGGTATTTGGGCCGATGAGTAATATCTCTGTTTTGTCTGGGTTTAGCAAATGGAAGTTAACAGTCATCCAATCTTTTATGTCCTGGACACACTCGGTTAATCTAGACAGTTTAGGTAAATCATCTGGTTTTGTTGAGATATATAGTTGGGTATCATCAGCATAACAATGGAAACTGATCCCATGTCTTCTAATGATTTTGCCCAAGGGAAGCATGTATATTGAGAACAGTACTAACACCGACCCTTTTCAGATGGTGTACTTTTTGGTCCAATTTCAGGGGACTGAGTTTGGTTAGTTTAAAAAGAACCATACAGAGATCCCCCCCCCTCCCCTTTGACCCAGCACATACAATGATTTTTGCCTATAGTAGCAAACCCCTTATATAATATGTGATAAGGGTGCTCCAATCGATCAGCCATCGTTCATTATTGCTGATAAAAAATTTGGTTTATCTCTACACACAGGAAAATAAACAGCCTAAAGTGGCATCACAAAGTATCTATCAAAGACAGTAAGATTGCTGTATGTGATGTGTATGAAGCAGACTGGGGCAACACATATCCCCCAAAGCGGACAGCCACATGCTTAAATATTTTTTAATTGTGTTTTTTTAACTGTGTATATAAAACAGAATAGAAGGGACCACAAGTGGTCAAACAATGGTGAGCACAGAATAAAGACTAACTGCTGGCCAAACAAGAAACCAGTAACAGACTACACAAAGTAAGATAGGGACCAATCTTGTCAATTACATTAAAACAAGTGATATAAACTTCTGCAGTACAGGGTGCTCTAAAGGTGTGTGTGTGTGAGAGAGAGAGAGAGAAAGAGAGTGAGAGAGAGAGCATGTATAAAAAGGTGAGAGAATAACCATTTTCAGCTATTCATAATGTGAGTTCAGCCATCAGGGAATAAACTTGTTCGCCAATATTCCTTGGTGGTTTGTGGACATGGATTTGGTATACTCATAGTGAGCAATTGTTTAAACACTTGGATTTGTACATACTGCTCCTGTTTATTTTAATTAATCCTGTACATACATACATATATACCTACAGACACATACATACAGGCACACACTCTAAATAAGTGTTATTTTTTTGATCAGTTTTTATTGCTTAAAAGGAGTCTCTCACATCACGGGCAAGGACAGAGGCAAAGGTTCATACAATACAGGCAGGGCACAGGAATCAGACCATGAGGGGTCAAAAGAGGGTAGGCAGGATCAAGCAGAAACAGTAGGCACAGGGCACACTGATGAGTACATGCAGGTCGTAACATCAGAAAGTGGACTCGAGGTGCAGGACTGAAGGACATTTTATACAAGGCATGTGAGGGAGCAGACGAGAGGCACCTGGGGTGATCCACACGAGGGCTGTAATGAGAGGTAAGACTAAACAAGCAGCATGTGTGGCTTGTTAGATCCACAATAGGGAGAGAACGAGAATTAGAGTACTTGGAAGAGTAGAAAAGCGCTATATAAATGCAGTCCATTAAATATAAATGCAGTCCATAATTGCATAATTTGTCTCGTATCTCAGTTCAGATCACATGATTTAATAAATATTTTTGTGAATATAATATTTTTATTTGTTTGCATACGATAACTATACATAAGTTTAGTATTTGGTACATTTCACCAATTTCATATACACCCTACTCTGTGGTATTTTTTTGACTGTTTAATGATTCACGTGTGTACTTGGTAGCAGTAACACTTAATCTCAGAAGAAAATCACAGTGGGGCCTGCAATATGACTGTATGACATTTTATGACATGGTAGTTACATGGAAGTTATACTTATGGAGTATAAAACTTAGTATCTACTAAATCATGCAAACAATTTACTTTAACGTAGTTATGAAATATTAACTTGAACTCACAAAATCCCTAAAATGCTCCCTGAAGCTATTGTACTAGAACTTGCAGTCATGCAATATGCATATAGCTGCAGAGTTCCTGACTGGGGTAGGGGAGTGCCCCTTGATATATCTTGCTGCCAACTATCAGTCACCAATGAAATAAGGTATTACCCATTAATCAACTCCTGTGATTCACCTGCAAACATGTCAAGCTGGACGGATGAGTTGGGCACCCCTGGTTCTTGAACTTACCCATAGCCAGCCCACATTTGATTTTTGCTATTTTGTGTCAATTTAGAATTTTGTGGGTACATTAAACTAAATTGTGCCAAATTTAGTGCATTGTGCTCACAGATTCTAATAACAAAAAGACACATTAATGAACTGTCTCTGCCCCCTCCAGGGTTCTGTATGTGCCATTTGGTTCTGTTAGTTCTGTCATGAAACATGTTGGTGATAGTGCAAATGAGAAAGAAATAAAACATTATTATTTAAAGGTTTAAAAATATGACATTTTAAGACATGGACATCAAGACATTTACAAGGAAAGACAGTCAACCCCCAAATTAGTGGGGAAAGATTGGCATGTAAGGGGAATGTGCAATACATGAAAACATGTAGTTTCAGAGTTATGTGTTATGGCTACAACTCAGAGCATTTGGGTAAAAACACATTGGCTTTCATAGTTCTAGTTGATCCATCCAGCAATTCTACATACTGTAGAGGTTGGGAGGTGTTGGAGGAGTAAGGATTAGATGGGGGGAGGGGTGATTGTGCTGGTTAGGGAATACATTGCAGTTGTTCCAACAGCAAGTTGCCTATTTTTTTTATGTCTCAAAAATCTACAAACGGCTAACAAAATATTGTTTTGGATGGACTGAAACTTTCCATGAGACACAAGCCCACAGAATTTCCACAATGCAGTTGTATCCATGTTTTGGTACCATAGACTGTGCTGGCTTGAGGGATAATTATCTCATACAGTAAGTCAGTATGCACAGCTGTCTACAAGGTCAGCTTTCATTTATATTCAGCCTTTTACCTCTTTCAATTTGACTCTGCATGGTTGAGTTGCTGGTTTGCCTGGCCATTGTGATGAATATTAATGACAGTGTTTGACAATTATATGAAAATTAACTATTTATTAACCATGTTTCTTTGATCCTGTCATGTATGTGTGTGTGTGTACTGATGTACTGTTTTTCAAGCACTGTTGAAATTTGTTTCTTTGTGCACTGCACTGGAAATGTGTCTGATTGGACACATGCATAATTGGATTTTTTTGGTTGATTGAAACAACGCAACTAGAATATCTGAGAAAACATACTCGAAAATGACAAGCATTTAGTTTTGATTTATGAGTGATGTTAACTCAGTTTTATTATCCACAGAAATGTGAGGATTTTAATGTTTCTATCAACATTTAATTGTTGACCAAATAACTATTTTAGATGCAGTGGTACCTCAGTTCTCAAACTCATTAGAACTTGAATTTTGCAAGTTGAACCAACAAGTTCGAAAATAAATTGCCTAGACGGAAGGCCCCAATTACTATTAAAAGTGAGTACTGTAAAAGGCCTACCCTTTGCGGTCTGTACTTAAACGGTAGGAGTATTAGAAACAAAATTCATGATTTAGAGGCTTTTATTTCATCAGACTTTTACGACATTATAGGAATAACAGAAATATGGTTGAGTGACAATGATGGAGAAGGATATAATATGTTATTCTGTAGGGACCGGGTAGGCAAGAAATTAAAAGTTAAAAGTGGTATTGCAGTATACGTAAAAGAAAACTTGCAGGCAAGGGATCTTAATGAAAAATTAAAGTACAGAAGCTGTATGGGTAAAACTAGATGCTAAAAACTCAAATGGCCTAATTGTTGGTGTTTGTTTTAGAGCACCTAATGAAGCTGCAGAGGAAAGCAGAATGTTATGTGACAATATCAGGACTATGAGTAATAAAAATGATGTGATGGTTATGGGTGATTTTAATTTATTTGGGATACAGTAGGACATAGTTTCTGGCTCTTCTGTAAATGAACTTGAGATGGTGGAATTAGTACAGGATTGTTATATTTCTTTTTCTATATTTCTATATTCTACATTTCTTTTTATTCAGTTTAATAGCCCTACCGGGGGACAAGCCCTTCTTTATCTTCTTTTCTCTGACAATCAGGATAGGATTGGAAAATTAGATGGTTTAGGACCACTGGTTGGTAGTGATCATAACATGGTTAAATCTGAGGGCAATTTTAGTGTCCAAAGAGCAAAGTCCAAAACAAAAATATCCAATGTTAGGAAGGCTAACTTTAATGGTATGAGACTGAAACTAGAAACTGTAAACTGGATGGAATTATATAGAAAAACTGTTGAAGAGGTATTGGATTTTTTAAAGGACATTGTTGCAAGTGCAAGAGAACTTCATACCAGAAAAACTAAATATAGGAAACTGCAACCAAGGTGGTTTCCTACAGAAATTAAGAATAAAGTCATGAGGAAATGGGCCCTGTTCCACAAGTGGAAAATAACTAATGATTGCAAAATAAAGCAGGAGTATTTACATGTACAGGTTGAGTTAAAAAACAAACAAACATTTGACTCGCTAAGAGCAATACAGAAAGAAAGATTGCATTGGAGGCTAAGGATGACATTAAAGGTTTCTTCCAACACTTGAACTCCAAAAGAGGTCTAAATGCTGAAATCACCTATTTGCAGCATAGTAAGGGCCTTATAATTGAAAATTAAATTGATATAGTAAATGAGTTTAATTATTTTACACAGGTGTTGCACAGTAGAGAACACAAGTAACCTACCACCGTTTACTGTAGTACAAATACAGCATTGTCTATGACCAAAATATGTAACATTTCCCCATAAGGAATAATGTAAATGAATTTAATCCATTCCACGTGCCCAAATGATTGCCTATTTAAACTTATCTACCTGCCTGACTAATGAGAAAAAGCACTGCCAATCAATATAAAACTAATACTCTCGTGAAAAATCACAGAAACAAAAGCAATAAACATGAAATAAATGACAATCCCATACACCAAAGAGAGAGCAGACACACGTGCACCATCTTCAAGTCTCACTATAATTTCCATTTTAAGTTCTACAGTTACTCCCATTACTTTCCGAGTTGGTTGAGTTAAGAGATGTTTGAATTCCAGGGTTCCACTGTAATTCATATACCAGCAGGCTGATGCAAATGAACCAGACTAGCCTCTAGCAATATGTAATTGTGTTGACCACTTTCTGCACATACTGTAATGAATTTAGTTAAGTAGTCAATTAGCTATCTGTTTCTCTTTCTGAGTTCTTAAACTTTACACATATGCATTACTGCATAAATTGATAGTGACTGTTATTTTACCACAATTTAGATATGTGATTTTCTACTTTTTACAAATGTGAAATGTATTTAACAGAAATCACTAAGAATTTCGAGTGATTCTGACTGTGGGGTGATTACCATCAACCATCTCATGAGCATATTTCGTTTGTCAAAGCTGAAAGTAAAAGCATAGGTTCTATATGCACGTAGAGAAATTGCCTTAGGTATAGTTTGCTTTTGGTTGGTTTTATCATTGTGTACTGTTCTGTAGTAAATAGCTGGAATATTTATTCTGCTACTTTGATATCATGTATTTGATCTTATTTATGCCTATGCATTCCATGAAAGGCATGACTCTATACCAGAAGAACCAAATGTCCTGCAAACAGAATTTTGCCAATTTGCTTGGAACAAATGGATTCAAAAGGATAAGCTTAATACCTAAAATTCCTAGTCCGATATGGCATAGAAGTCAAATGAATTAGTCTGATGCCTGATAATTCATAATTTGCTAACAGTAAATACTATCTCCATTAATGCATAATGGTTGCATACATTGTGTTTTCTCAAATTGCTTTGTTTTCTCACCTTGTGACAGGAGGTTCTGTGGTTTTTGTAGAAGTATGAGTGTTAGTGAAACTTCTTCTCAGGATCATTTAATGGATGGTGCATCCTCCCAATGATCAGTGGATTAATTATTGTTGCATAGTAAATAGATCATATTATGCAAAAGTGGAATCTGACAAACACCTGGTAGAGGTTTGACATTTAGATTTTTTGGAACCTTTTTGCTTTTTAAAAAATAAATAAAATAAGTAGTTAGTTTGTGAAGGTGTTCTTCACATTGTATTTCTCACCTGCTGCTTACTGCTTTCAGTTAACTGTAAATGGTTTCAATGTGGACATTAAGGGATTTAAGCTCGAATGTTCCACCTTGACGTTCCCCTGGCTTGTCTCAGAGCCTCAACTGCTGAACTTCTCAGAATTGAAATTATAAAGATGGGACAAGGTGTTGTGGAGAGCAATAAAACAAGTGGCTCATGATCTGGCTAATAGTCACTTATGGCTCAGAATGTAAACACTCTGTACTCAATACCAGCTTGATTATCTAAGATTGTAAATTTGATTTCAGATCAAGTTATAAAGACTGATTTTTTAATGTCTGCATAACCTTATACAGACCAATCAACCACAATATTAAAACCATTGGCAGGTGAAGTGAATAGCATTGATTACATTACAGTGGCACCTGTCAGGGCGGGCATTATACTGTATGTTAGGCAAGTGAACATTCAGTTTTTGAAATTGATGTGTTGGAAGCAGGAAAAAAATGGGCAATGTTTTTGCTGTGGAATTGAGGGACAACAAACAGGTGGACCGTTTGTGGGTCCCTGAGGACTGGTTTGAGAAACACTGACTTACAGGACTTAAGGATCTGTTGCTAACGTCTTGGTATCAGATACCACAGGATACCTTTAGAGGTATTGAGTCCATTCTTTGACGGGTCAGAGCTATTTTGGCGATACAAGGGGGACCTATACAATGGTTGTAATATTATGACTGATCAGTGTACATCAAAACCAGGCATAGCTATTCTTATCCGCGAAGGGCCCGGTGTGTGCGGGTTTTTGCTGCAACTCCCTAATTAGATTACTAATTGGAGGACTGATTGGCTGAAGAATCCTCACACCTAGGTTTGACCAGCTGACCTACTGGTTATGCCAAACTCCTGCATACACACCGGCCCTTTGCAGATAAGATTGAGCACCGCTGATCTAAACTGACAAAACACGGAGCAAACTTTGCAGTTGGTATCTAACATGTAGCTGTTTATCGTGTTTATCAAAAACGTGAGATATGTAATCTCTGCCCACTGTATGGCTGCCACAAATTCCAAATGGACCAGTACAAATAGAGATGAAATATTGGATATTTATAGTACAGTGTTCAAGTAGGAAGTTTAATGCTTTTCATATGTCAAATGAAAACTGGATTAAAATGGATACCAGTAGAAAACACAAAAAACAATATTTATATTTATATACTTGCTGCCATCACACTTCAGATACTGTAAAAGACAAATTGTTATGTGTGTGTGTGTGTGTATATGTATGTGTGTGTTTGGGGGGTGGGTTTTCACAGATGACTTCTGGGGACCAAAACGTCCCCAAAGGTTGGTAAAACCTGTAACTGAAACTTCCTTCCTTTTTGGGACATTTTTCAGGTGCCCATTTGGATAACTCCATTTTATAAAAATCGCCAAATGCAATCAAAAAAGTAACAATGCCAAACCTCTTGTTTTTTGTTTGGTTACTTAAAGTTAAGCTGGGTAGGGGTTAAGGGCATTGTCACTGGGATTAGTGTTTTCCCCATGGAAATGAATGGAAGGTCCCCATTTGGATAGGTAAGCGAACGTATGTGTGTGTGTGTGTGTATTATGTTTGTATTACATTGTGGGGACCAAATTAAAAGTGCCAAATCTAGGTGGTGGAAATCAAATGAATCTGCATGTGGTTAAAAGTCATGTGACTGCATCTCAATGATTATACAGTGGTACCTTGGTTTGCGAGCATAATTTGTTCTGGAAACGTGCTTGTAATCCAAAGCACTCATATATCAAAGCAAATTTTCCCATAAGAAATATTGTAAATTCAGATGATTCGTTCCACAACCCAAAAATTTTCATATAAAATGATTAATACAAAATATAAAGTAAAATATATGTAAAACTAATTTACATACACTTTACCTTTTGAAAAGAATCGTGGATGGTGTGAGGGAGACGAGAGAGGAGATAAGGAGGGTTATTTTGTAGACAGTTTGTTTATTTTCACTTTAAATAACGGAATAACTGCTATCTGTTGGCTCACTGGAATCTTTTTCTTTTGGTGTGACTTTAACAAGGAACCTATCCAATGACAGCTGCCTATGTTTCGTCTTTTATTTCGCAAAAATGTGGACATTGCATTATCGTTAAACAGATTTATCACTGGCACTGCTATGATTACGGTGGTGCTTTTCTACTAAATTTTGACTATACAAGTGAGGCATGCTGACCGAGACTGAGCATGGGAGACGATTACCCACAATCCCACAGTAAAACAGACAGAGAAGGACCATCAGCTCAGTTGTCTCGACAGACAAAGTGTATACGTAATACTCGTATTGCAAGATCAAAATTTATTCAAAATCTTTTCTCGTCTGGCAGAACACTCGTTCAGATCAAAAAGACAACATAGTTGCTTGTCCCATGTCAGTAGGGTGTGGTACCCGCTCAGGCCAGGATACATGCCATGATGCAGTGTAGAAAGGAGCCGTATAGCCGTTTTATTCTCTCCTGCGGCAAGTTGGCCCACAGCTGTTGTAACTGGATCTCGAGATCCTGCAGATTGGAGCTGATCCCACACATGTTCGATTGGGGAAATATCAGGAGACCTGGCTAGCCACGGGAGAACCTCAACATGATGCAGTCAGTCCATAGACACCCATGCTGTGTGTGGATGGGCATTGTCTTGTCGAAACACTGTATCATGGTGCTGTCTAACCCCTCCTGAGACGTAGCGCTGTGCTGTCAGGGTCCCCTGAATCACTACCAGAGATGACCTGAAATCATACCCTATGGCTCACTACACCATGATGCCAGGAGTAAGGTGGGTGTGTCTCTCCACAACATTGGCAGGATTGGTCTTTTCCCCTCGGCGCCACAATACTCACATGCGATGGTCATCCGTGGTAATGCAGAACCAAGATTCATCTCTTGTCATCAATCCATGCCACCACTCCAAATGCAGCTGTCTCTGTACTGGTGTTAACGACAGCCAATGCATGAGATGGTGAACCTGTATTCCAGCTGATGCTGGTTGTCAAGACACGGTGCAGGAAGACAAGGGGTGTTGCATAGAGTCTAGTACCTGTGTTAAGATGGCAGGCGCAGATGCCATGGGGTTCTGTAATGCATGGCACACAATATGAAGACACTCCCTTGGTGTGGTCTGTCTTGGGTGACCAGAACCTTCACAATGTGTGTGCCCTCATGTGCCCACTGTTTCCAACATCATTCAACTGTGATATCGGCGTGTCCCACATGCCGGGCAATTGCACAATATGACTCAATCAAACCCTATCAAACTCCGTCAAGTGCTGATAATGCTGTCTAATGCGTCTATGAGGCATCCTCTGTGTTTGGTGACTAGATGTGTCAGCCCCTTGCAAACAAAACCATTTACATACCCACTGTTGGTCTTCTTGTGTACCAAACTACCTCCAAATTGGACCATTACTTCTGGTTGTGTGTGTATATATATATATATATATATATATATATATATTTTTTAGTGCTGTCAAACAATAAAATTTTTTATCAGATTAATCACAGGGTTGCTGTGGATTAATTTAGATTAATCGTGATTAAATATCATTCATTTTTAATCTATATTAATCACAATTCATTTTACATGAGCAAACAAGAAAAAATGGAATATATATGTACTTAACATGTTTATTGAACATCCTGAACACGAGTCAGATGCATTCCATCTGCCACAGAAGTGCAATACCATGGACCCATATCAAAAAGCAAGATTTTTTGCTTAGCCGGACAACTTGTCGTATTTAAGGTACCTCAGTTTAAATGGTCTGTATCTGCGTTCACTTACAATTAGCCCGAACTACCGTAAATCCGACAAATAATCCGACTAATCATGAAATCCAATTCTAGCCCAGTTAATTGCCATTGTTAGCAATATCTGTTGATAACACATTATGCACCGTTCTTTATGTTTAAAACTCCGTAGCAACACGTCCACAAATGAGTTGAATAAAACTACTGAACAACTTTCCCTTCTGTTGATAAAAGGCAGTCATCTTGGATTCTGAACTCGGGATCCTCTGTGCTGCTCCGAGATATTTCTCGGATCTTCAAGAAACGGGAGCACGCATGTCGTCACTTCCAGCTTCAAAATGCCAATGTTATGCCGAAAAAGGCATCCCTGCCGTAGAATGCATGCCTGTCTTTAAATGACCAATTGGTCACTGATCTGAAATGAGTTGAGCTACTTTGTCGAATTAGGCTACCGAAGTGCTAATCAATAGCCCCCAAAATCCCGTAAAACTCTAACCCTAAACCCCCAAAAACACCAAAAAACTCTAAAACCCTAACCCCTAAAGAACCCCTGACCCCCAAAAAACCCATAAACGTTTAACTCCTCAGAACACCGGCATGCAATTTAAGGCAGGGATGCCTTTTTCGGCATACCACACCAGAGTAGGAAAGAAATAATCAAACGCACCATACGACTCAGAATACGAGTTCCCAGGGCAAATGGAACACATCAAAACTGCCTGAAATGGGTTGACAGAGGCATTTCAGGGATTTTGAGTCATTCTGCGTTGCAGAAGGGTTAATCACGTTAAAAATTTTAAATAAAATAATCATGGTGATGGATTAATCCGCGTTAACACGTAAATTTTGCCAGCACTAAT
>JAABNY020000095.1:11563738-11581253 GCA_015164015.2 Brevimyrus niger | reverse complement strand
GAATATCATTATAATGATGGACGACAAAGTACAGTAAAACCTCGGATTCCGAGTAACCTGGTTTGCAAGACAAACAAAGTGTTTAAATAAATTTTTACTTGATAAACCAGCGAAGTCTTGCAATACAAGTATTGCGTATATGCTTTGTCTACCGAGCGTCACGTAATAACAACTGAGCCGATGGTTCTTCTCTCTCTCTCTCTCTCTCGCAGCAGGATTGTAGATAATCATCTCTCATGCACTCTCGGCATAAAAAAAGCAAAAGCCGAATAAGGGAGTAGCAGTGCAACTGATTAATTTGTTTAATGAAAATGCAATGTTCACATTTCCGCGAAATCGAAAAGGAAGCAAAAGCTTGATAGGTTCCTTGTTAGTCTCACAAAAAGAAGATTCTAGTGAGCCAGTAGATAGCAGTAATTCCGTTAATTATAGTGAAAGTTGTCCTACAAAATAACCCTCCTCTTCTCTTTCTCGCCTTCCTTTCACCATCCATGATTCTTTTCAAAGGTAAAGTGCAGATTAATTTGTTTTATGTATTTTTACTTTATATTTAGTATTAATCATTTTCATATGAATATTTTTGGGCTGTGAAATGAATCATCTGAGTTTCCAGCATTTCTAATGGAAAATTTGCTTTGATATAGAATATGTAATGACTGTGAGTGCGTTGCACAAACCAAGAAAAGGCTGGAGTCGTCAGGTATGGTAACGAGAGGGTTTACTAAGAACGAAGACAGGCAGGGCACTCACACAGGATACGAGAATGACAGATCTAGGAAAACTGACTGAGACGTGGACTAAATACAAAAGACAAGCTAGACTTAACACGCAACAGGTGATTACAATCGGGGCAAAACAGGAGGCAACGATGTGGGCGTGGTACACAACTGGGAGCGTTGGGAGCAGGACGTGACAGAATACTGTAGTTTATTGTATGCATATGATTAATGTTTTGTTTCATACTGTTGTAACTTCTGTGATAAGGTATCCATATATTTTTTTGGCATATAATTTTTATATTAATTGTGTGTGTGTGTGTGTTTCTTGCATGAGAAACTGTGTTCCGTTTGTAGTTTTTGTAAAACTATGCTCTGATCCCTAGAATGGTTTTCAAGGATGAATTTCTTATTGGGCGAAAAGGATATTTTTTTCTTTTTAAAGGTTATGGTGCAGTTTTATGTAAGGTTTAAGCCTTGATGTCTTTCATTGCATCTTTTCACAATGCCTCAGAATTCAGGAGTATGATTGAAATGTGAATTGAGATTGTCAATTTTTTTTTATTTAAAATGAAAACACAGTACACCCCAGATTATTCGATCCTTGCAGGAAATAATAGCATTTCTATATTACCGACAAAAAAATTCAGTATTGTCACACCAACAGGACTAACCAGGATTCTGAGCACAGTACATGGTCCCTGATAGAATGGCACACCCGCATGGCAGGCTTTTCTGCCTGTCAGTCCTTTCCTCTTCAGCTGCCACGCCTACAAATACTCAGTGCTGACAGGACTGACAGGACCGCAGACTGTGAAGCACATAGCTGAGGAGACTAAGAAGGACTCAAGCTCAGAGTTACAATGGGTATCACAAATGACAGGCTTGAGGAACTAAACAGGGTCATGATTTAGCAACCAGGAATTCAGACCCACCGGGAACCAGAACTAAGAGAACCAATGGGAGTCAAAACCAGGATCACTGTAAATCTAATAAATCCAAACAAGGTAGCCAATAGCACTAAAAACCAGAAAAGCATACCGAGCAAGAAGACATTAAAAAGACATAAAATCTAAATAAATACAATGCATAAATACAGTGATTGGAGGTGTGGGTGATTCTATGTTGAAATTATCTAGAGGTGGGCATGGCCATAAGTAACAATCACACCTGGGGCAGGTAACTAGCCAACTGGATTGAGGGACAGATCTGACAATTATAAAATGGTTCAATAACCAATGGATCAAATATGATTTTTCAAATTATATATTATATGTTTTGTGTTTTGAGTCTGAGTCCACAAAAGAAAGGTAATTTCAATTAATCTGCCATGTCATTTAAATGAACTGACAGCCATATGCTCCATTGTCTATAAGCACAACATCCCCTCTCATTTGTCAGAGCGGCCCATTAACACAGGTGATGGGATAATTTAACCTATTGAATGTCAGAGTCTAGAAAATCACAGGAAGCAGCTGATATGTCTGGCTTAACAATAGGATAATGACTGGGTGCCATTGGTGTGTTGGAAGCTAAACTAAGCCAGTGGATTGGGTGTTTATGGCCATTCATTCGTCAAAGGTCATTATTTGAGAAAGCCTGCTTTTGGGGATCACAGTTCTCAAGTGCCTGAACTGACACAGAGGCTTGCTGCATGGTTTTGATTTATTTTGCATTGCTGCTTCCAACTCATCAGAAACCACACATTGCATCAGCCTGCAAGTCGGAAGGAATGATTGCGTCAGGCATTTCCTGGAAGACCACACTGGTATGAGAAGCTAGACCAGTAACATCCCAGTTAATTTCTCATATTAATGACTTAAGATTAATGACTCTCTGAATGCAATGTATAATATTCCACAAAGGAAGTTACATTATGACAAAAAATTAGTGTAGACACTAAAAATGGCACTTAAATGAATCATTTCATCATGGTACCAGGTCCGGGTAATACCCAGCAATTCGTAATGTTTGGAAACTCTCATTCTTAATGTCTTGACAGCGGCTTGTATTAGAATTAAAAGCCAGAACTTACAATGTGGTGACTGACAAGTGTAATAAGCCTCACACACCCCCTTGGAAGTGATCCTAGAAAGATTTTCTGAAAGCGCTTATGCTTCTGTGCATCAGAACGCTGCCCATTCATTGCTGGACTCTTCACTGTGCTTACGTGTCATCTACCTTTAGTTCAAGGAATGATAAGCTTGTAGAGAAATTAATAAGTTAAATAATCTATTTTAAAGTGAGATGGCAGTGGGTGGGTAGGTCTGTTTAGCAGCTTTTATTGCACCGTTGTGTACTGCGTGCCAGTCTTATGCAGAGTAAAAAAATGTTGGTCCATCTTCAAATTATTTTTGCAACACGTATTAAATCGAATAGTTTTGTAGAGAACATGACTTCCCTGGAAATCCTGTTATGAACAGAGGGCTTCAGATGGAATTTTAATGCACAAGGCCTGCTCTGTGTCAGCACTTGATGGAAATTCTCACTCTGTTTCTCATCCTCCTGCCTCACCAGCAGAAGCGGATTTTCCTACTCCAATCCAGTCTCCCTCTCCTCACATTCCCAAACTGAAGCACTTTTTTGTGTTCGTTTCATTTCTCTGCAAGGGGATTAAACTACTTACACTTCCATTAAAATGGAATCAGGCAAGCTTTTGCTTCCCTATTAAGCCTTGTTTCAGTGGTGTCATGTTTATGGAAAATCTCATGCATTAGGGCTCTGAAACCTTGCCTAATAAATCAGAAGTCGCAATCTGTCTTTGTTGTGCGCCTTTTACCTATTGCTGCCACCTTAATTATAAATCACCAATATTCTGCAATCTTGGATCTCCAAAACAGCTTACTGAATGTGACATGAAGTGTTTCCGTACTAATGCCTCTGGGAAAAATAATGAATGCCTAGGCCTGGTTCGTTGAGCCACCCTGCCTTGTAAATATGATACCCACTTGGAGCAGGGTGGAGGCATTTTTCAGGTTCATAGACTATAATTGTAAAAATACCTTGTCCTTTAGGTAGATGTTTTATAAATGACTGTTTCTTTGTTTTTTTTCTAGCAGCACAGCCAAATCCACCAAAAATTCATGAAGGCTGGTGGGCGTATAAAGAAGTCGTCCAAGGGAGCTTTGTTCCAGGTAATAATACTGATAATGATACCGATTAACATTTTGGGATGTGTTCAGCACCCACAACCTCTGCTTTACGGGTTATATATATAGTATTTTTATGGTGGGTCTTTGTATGCATGTGCATGGGTACATGGAGTCTCATGGAGGCTTATTGGGTAGCACTGTGCCTTCACATCTCCAGGGACAGAGGTAAGGTTCCCATTTCCAGTACTTTGGTTGCAAAGCTTGCATGTTCTCCTTGTGTGTCCTTGGGTTTCCATTGGGTACACGTTTCAGTTTTCTCCTGCAGTTTCGAAATACATAATTAGATGAAAAGATGTTAGTAAAAGTACCATTAATGTGTGAATGTCCTGCAATAGGCATCCCGTCCATAATGCCCCCTGCTTCACATGTTAAACTTCATGGGTGGGGCTTCCGGCTGACTGCAGCCCTGCACGCTGTGGCAAATGGACGGATGCGTGTTTGTATAGATCACATTTCTGTATCCTAATCATTTTTATGGGTCTGCTGTACTGCTGAGGCAGAAAAAAAAAGTCTTTGGTCGAGGTCCATGCTGAACAACTAAATGCACACTATAGATGGGACAATACTGCTGTGGCAAAGCCACTGAAGTGACTCTTGAAAATGGGTCTAAAGGTCCCAGTTGTCTGAAGCTCTTGACTCTGTTCAGCTTTTGGCTCAATTAATGTGAGTTTTGTTTTAACCACATAAAAATCACCACATTTGGGTTTGTTCATATGTCCCCTAATATTTAACTAGTTTAACATATATGATATATCTGTATACTCAGTAGCCATTTCATTAGGTACTCCGAGGTAATACCAGGTTGGATACACTTTTACCTTCAGAACTGTTTCAAGGGAAGACAAGTTGTGCGTTCAGAGAAGCCTTTTTGTTCATGACTGTTGTACCCAGTTGTTATTTCTGCACTCGTGGCCTTCCTGTTAGCTGTAACGAGTCTGGCCATTCTCCTCTGACCCCTCTCATTAACAAGGAGTTTTCACCCACAGAGGTGCGGCTGACTGGAATTTCTCTATTTTTTTATTCTTTTTTTTTATTCTGGCATTCTTTTAGCCGTAGCAGTAGGGTGACTGTTTCTGAGGTGCTGCAACCACTATGTCTGGCACCAACACTCTGACCACATCGATTACATGAGGCGTCTCAGCCAGTGAAATGCTTACTCAACTCTTAAGCGAACCTCTTGACCCAGTCTGTCTGCTGTATGTATTCAGCTGCAGCCATATGCTTGGAGCAGCAGGTTGTTTGCATTAATGAGCCAATTTTTTTTTTAATAAAATGTTCACTGAGTAAAAGTAACTGTACTGAATTTTGTTAAAATACTAATTCATTGTCTTATTATATTTGTGTTTTAGGGCTGGGGGTCAACAGAAAATTACTGTGACAACACCATGCATAACAATTAAATTAATTCACATTTTCTGAATTGAAAATATTAAAATTGCTTTTGGGTTATTGCACACACCTATAAATTATCTTGCCTTTAGCATCATGAGTACATAAAAAGTACAGTAAATTAGTAACTAATACAATGATGTGTAGAGATAATCAGTTAATTAAACTTAAATAATTTTAATATTTAAATTGTTATTATGGAATGAAAACAAGCGTTTCAATACTTATTGCTCTTCAGAATCCTGTGAATACCAATGTATTGAACTAATGCATTTTGTCCATTTAATCTATATTACCATATAACATATATTAGCTGTAAAATGCTTTACAATCTTCAAATATTAATAGAGTAAAATGTTTAAAGTATAAGCTGAATAGAGCTAATTGTGAAAAGGGTGGTAATTCGTATGTAACTGTGTGTGTGCTCTGCATGTCAAGCTGCTGATTTTATAACAAAAATATAGATACAGTATAAACCATTACTTTGCTGTTTTACTGCTTATAAATATTAACATTATAATTTAGTGTAAAGCATTAGATAATTGATTTTAAAGTATTAATTGTTGACTAAATGATGAAGCCAGCCCTAAAAGTAAATTTTGTAGATATATTTTAGTGTGTTGTTTCTTAGTTAACAGTTTATTTATTTGTGTTTGACTAATTTGGCAATTCGTTTTTTATTCATATTAGCTGCCATTAATTGGTACAAAAAATGAAATCTCCCTTTTTAACTGCTAGTACCAAGAAACGCCACAATACGAAGTATGAAGATTTAAATTGAGAATTTTAATTGTCATGCCAGTATTTTTCTTCGTTTTTAATTAAATATAAATATAACTGTTTAAAGAAAAAACTGAAACTTTATTCAAACAAGTGAGTCAGTCGATTATAAGCAATTTCCAGCCTTCAACAACGTTCAACATTTCCCTTTTCAGCAGACGCAAGTCCTTGAAAGTGTCTTGGCCTGGTACAGGGTCAGTCATGTTAGCTGACAAGGCCTTTAATAAGAATGTGTGTTAAGGCTGTTGTAAGAAGCTGGAAAACGCTTATATTTGTCTGTCATTTTTTCTAAAATTGCTCATACTTAGATGATGGAAAGGCAGAAGGAAGTTGGATGGCTGTGAAGAAATGTGACCAGCTCACTGAAGCTCAGTGACTCTAAGCATCAGTGCCTCAGAGCTCTCATACACCATGTTGAGCTGTTAAGTGGAGTAGCTGCGGTTGTCGATCTCGTGTGTGGTCCAGTACTGAGATGTTCGATAAAATGAATACAGTTAGCTGTGGTGCGCTATTTTTCAGTTATTGTTCAATGCACAGCATCTGGCCATACCTCCAGCAGCACATGTTTGTTTGGTTTTGAAAGCCCTATCGCATGAACGGAAGCAGTGTGCCCCTTGTCCAAATCACATATATCACAAAACATCAGCACAGCAGGACCCTGAGCAGGGGCTATCTGATGGGACCAGGATGAAGGCTTTCTGATGCACTTCACTGTTGACGCAGACAATGGCAGGCTGTAATTCAGCCTGGTAAAAAGCGGTTGGGGGATTGGAAAGATGATGGGTTGGAGAACTGTCCCAAGAAGGGCAACAGGAAAGCTAATAGGGCCACATCCTGGGGAATTCTGCCTGATCTGAGCTGGCAGGTTGCGGAAAATAAAAGGAAAAATGTTTCATGGCCAATTTTGAGCTGCTTCATATAGCTATGTTTCATTTTTTGTGTGATGTCATCAGTACCTCCCTTCAAACCTTATTTCTTTATTAATATTGTTCTTTATTAATAAGAAGGCAGGCGCCGTTGATTACTGCATGGTATCTAAATAAATAACAAAAACAGTTGTAAAGATTGTTCAAAAAGGCATGGTTTATTATCAAAAGCTGAGTATCAAATTAGATTTCTAATTGGAAGTTATTTCCATCCAGTGTCTAATAGATATAAGCCTTTTTTCAAATAGATAAGTTGTGATCGAAACCTAATTAAGGAAATACGGGCATGACTTAGGGTGTACAACTACTGTACTCACAGTCCTCTGGAATGAAAAGGATGTGGTTTTTCCTGTGGGAATCTCTGCATACAAAGACAGTCCTGCAAAGACACAGCCTTGCAATATGGACTTTGGATGCCCATTAAGAGGAGAGGTGGCTACTGAGGGCAGTGCTGGATGCATGGTGGGCATTTTTATTCGGTGTTTGAATTTTTGGCTGTCAGGATTTAATAAAAGGCTGCCTACCCTTAGTTCATTTGAATGAAGGCTGGAGACTATATGGCTAATAGGAATGTGATAGTGGATTAATTTGCTTCAACATTTCATGTGGAGGGTGATGTAAATTGTAATCTGATAATTAAGGACTTGGATATGTGACCTGATAGTAGCACTTACAAATCACAGTAAAGCTGGCATTTAACCCTATGCAAAAACCATTTACCTAAATTATGTATTGAGTATCTAAATCATACATAGTATTGACAGTATAGGGTACTTTATTTCTTTAATTTAAATAGCAGTTACATTTTTAATTTTCACACAGACGCTTCCCGGGTTACTGTGGTCCATGTTATGATATTTTGACTGTGATTCAGTAAATTATTCAGTAAATTACACAAGATATTCAACACTTTATCATAAAATTGGCTTTATAATAATTATTTGGCCCACTTGCAGTCTAATATAAGTGTAATCTAAGCATGTTTAAGGTGGGCTATTCTAGGCTGTGATTTTTGTTAGGTTAGGTGTACTGTACATGTAAAATGCTTTTTTGCCTTACAATATTTTTGCCTTCGGAAAATCGGAAGGCCACCCCATCGTAACCTGGGTAGAGACTGTATTTAACATAGCATCTAAATAAATAGTTTCAGGATCTGTGGTCGGACCCTGTTGATAGTCAGTTGTATATTACTCCTACTTATTTATAAACAAAGGGTATTAATCATTAATCATTCACTGTAGAAGACTCGATATCTGTTCTGCAAAATATGAACATGTTAAACGTAAGATGACTTCTGTTCATTTTACTTTTCACCCCAATTGTTGGATACCATTAAATGGCAAAAAAATAACCCTCCGTATTGCCCAGATAGCAATTAATAATAACAATAATAATGATCATCAGCATCATCAGCATCATCTTCCATAAATCAAGTGGGTACTGTTGCCTCATATCATTAGGATTGCAGGCGTGGCTCCTGCTTCAGCTTCCTGCCATGTGTGGGTTTCCTTCAGGTGCTCTTGACTTCTCCCAAAGCACAAAATACCACAGCTGATTTCTGCAGTGAATCACCAGTGTGTATAGCTGTTGCTACAAAGATAGCAACTGTCTTGTGCTTTATGTTGTCTGGGATAATCTCCTCTTACTAGGATATATGATTGGATAATAAATGAACGGTAACCATATGTAGATAAGCAGCAACTTTTCAGAGACATTTCTTTTATAAAAGAGAAACATATAAAAGCAAAAAAATTGAGCTAAATAACTATAAAGAAATGCTTACTTAGAGTTTTGAATACCAAGGGAGTAAATGTCAATAACAGATAATAATATAATAAAAATAATATTTTTTTGAGTACCTCTTTGTAAATATGTAATATGACTTTGAATTGTCCTCCTGCACACAGCTTTTTAATTTGGTATTTCTGCAAGTGTTACAAGACACAGTGATTGCAGGTGCTGCCGCAGGACATCCTGTGCGGCCTCATTATCTTCTGTTTCCTTTTGTGGTATTCTCTTTTCATCATTTGATTTTTGTGTATATGGCAGTTACTATGTGTGTCAGCTATTAGTCAATGTTGTTCCTTAACAGGACAGATTATGGCTATTCCTGCATTATCAGTTTTACCAAGGTGAGTAATATGACAGACTATCACCAGTGACAATGCAGGGGAAAATCCCTTTGAAATGTAAGTATGCATATAAGCATTAATTAATTTCTTTATTACTTGGAATCCAACATGAAATCTGTTTTTTAAATGACTTGAAACATTTGGCTATTAGACTCACATTGCTTTGTGTTAGAGTCTAAACCAGATATAATTGTTACAATTTAGAACAGTGTGTATTGTTATGAGATCGGAGGAGTGTAATAAGCAGTAATATTCTACATGTCTCAATTTCCATTGGCATAATTGTTGGTGGTATCAATAACTGTCATAATTTTTTTTATACTGACAAACTTCTAAAAATGCTGATATTGGCTTCTTAAGAATCAGTGCGACTGTGGCAGCAGTTCAGCATAATGCTAGTAGCATAGCTCCCCTCTGAGGTGGTTTCCGCTGTCCCCATGATGAGAAAACAGATTTGCGGCAGCTAATTTGCTCCTCCCCTGTGAAATGCACCACAGCAGATGCTCAACGGACGGGTGACAGCTAAAGGAATTAAGTGACTGGGTGATCGATGGGGTCTGGGGAGGAAGGAACTCATAACCTCCCCCTTCATTTACCATCAGTTGAAAGGGGATGACAAGTGGGGCCGGGGTGGCAGAATGTAAACGCCTGTGTATCCCGCCTGGGTGATTGTGCTGCCTTGGCTTCATGGTTTGTGTCCATAGGCCCTGACCTGTAAATCCAAACTGTCATTGTATCAAAATGCACCTAAATTGTTATTTGTATTAAACAATAATTATGTGATGAATTTTTACATATGCACAGGTTTGCTTATAATTATTTCACATTTCAGTCAGCTAAAATGGAATGTATGCTTTTCCTCTCTTTCGAAAATCATGCTTTGTTTTTTTATATTGACAGTTTAGTCCCTTTTTGTCGGCTTTTTTGTCCGTTTTTGCATGTATTTTATTGTTTAAATGACTCTTCTTTAGGTTATTTATACTATATTACTGATGATATCATTATGGATGGTGCCTGGGCTTGACATCATGGACTGGTTGTTTAAAAGGCAATAAAAGGCAATTTTAGGTTCATTTACTGGAAATGAGTGTTCCTGTACTCTCTGTAGGCCAGAAGCTAGTCAACACTTCAAAGAATTAATTCCGGGGCCTCGGGTAATAACTAGTGTTAAAACTATATAAAGTATCATAAACTCTTGTTCATATTTTCAATTAGTTTGTTTGCATATGTGTATGGGTGATATAAATGATATACTGTATGGCCTTATTGTCATATATAATTTAAAAGGTAAGAAACTTTGATAAACTGTCAATAAGGAATACAACTTGATATCATGCATCAGCCTATTATATCATAGAAAGGAACGCGATTCCAGCCAATTATATGATAGTCTTTTAAGAAAGGATAACCTATGTCTGACTAATGCACAGCAAAGTAGATTGAGTTAGCGGAGCATGCCACAGGCTACTGTTTTGATAATATCATGGAAGAGATAAGTACCCCTCAGAGGAAGCATCAAGTGTTGGTGCAAAAAGCATTGGCTCAGCAGTGTTTCCCCCCACAGTCCAAACACATGCTGAGGCTGATTGGAATCGCTAAATTGCCCATAGGTGTGCATGTGTGAGTGACTGTTGTGTGAGTGTGCCCTGCGATAGGCTGGCCCCCTGTCCAGGGTTGTTTCCTGCCTCGTGCCCGTTGCTTTCGGGATAGACTCCGGACCCCCCACGACCCAGTAGGATAAGCGGTTTGGAAAATGGATGGATGGATGGATGGATGAAAATTTAATCTAAACAAAAAAGCTATCAGATAGAGAATCAGTACTTGTTTTGAGGTCTTGTTTGCAAAATAATAATACTTTATTGAATGTCATGCTACATGATAGGAGTGTGGGTAAATACTGATTCTGTTACAAATCATGATTCTGCGAGTTGCCAGTTTTTATAATGCCATGAGAGTAAAAAATTAATGTTTAAATATCAATTTAAACATAGGTTATTTTAATTATTTTGGTCAAGTTTGTTACATCAATATTATTTGCCCAGCAAATGGCCCAATATAGCTAAGGGACTGAGGTGCATAAGTCTGATATAGTACTATTATAAATGAGTATGTGATGCAGATTTTTCTAGCACCATCTCAGAACAGCTGTAAACTAAACAAGGCAGTCTATCTTTCAGTATGTCTGAATAACAAGACCTAATTGATGCTTATTTGCGCAGTAAAAAATTATACGCAAGATAACTAACAATTCTGCCAGCACAGTGGCACAGTGGTTTGTACTGTTGCTTCATACATCTGGTAACAGGGTTCCAATGTCCACCATGGCTCTCTGTGTGTGGAGTGTGCATGTTCTACCTTTGTCGTCGTGCGGTTTCCTCTGGGTATTCCGGTTTGCCCCTGCAATCCAAAAACATGCTGAGGCTAATAGGAGATCCCAGTTCTCTTAGCTTCATTGTGATAAAAGAGCAGATACTTAACTGATGAAATTAATTAGGGGCACTCTAAACAAAGATGTGACTGGGATGTTACATGTCCGTCAAGCGGTGACTGGTTGCGATGTAGCCTTTGTGGCATGCAAATTCACTCAGTTGATGCTTTGCATAGGCAACACATAATTCAACCGTATGAAGTGCGGATACTGTAATATGTGCAGAAATTGCGGACACTTAAAAACAAGATCGAATGTTCAAGCATACAGATATTGTACAACGGGCTGTTGTATAGCTTTCAATTCACTACCTTGCAGTAGGAATGACCTCCTCCATGGGGATGGCTGCACAGAAAAGGGCCATACCTCTCAGTTGGAATGTGTGTGGAAGGGTCATTCATTGCTTTTCAGATAGCAAACAAGTGCATTGGTTTCATCTGTGTTCAGTGTGCTTTTTTTGGAGGAAAATGTTGACCAGACATCCTGTTACCACTATTTTAACTTTCTAAGATGGACTATGCCTCTGAAACGGTCCTGGGGAGATGTGGGAGAAGCAGAAATATAAAGCTGCTTTTATCTCAGCTTTACTTCTGTTTTCCCTCCTGTTTGTTAACTTCCAGTGTTCCAGTGCTTTGCATCTTGCAAAGGGAACCCTGTGGAACACTGAAGTAATCTTCATAAGGGATAAAATGTTTGTTAAAGCAGCCTTGGCTTATTTTACAAACATAAATCATCTCATATTAAATTTTTCACCAGGCCCAAAAATCACATTTTGCAGCTCACTTGCTTGAGAAATAAAGAGCACCTAGATATGAAACGTGAATATTCTTGCTGCCAATTTTTTTTTTTTTCAATTTTTTTTCTGAGTTGCATTATTTTAAAAAACACTGAATGCCTATTAGCAGGTTATGGTCATTGTTAGCTAACTTCTTGAACACATTTAAAGTGAAATTTATTTTTTATCACACTGCATATAACAAGAGTTGAACTACACTGAGTATGAAGATTTTCCGCGAAGAGCTCAGTGTATCTGCCCACCTTATCTTCTTCGTTAAAACCACACAGAATGTTTACTACACATTGTAGTGCAATAGGGTTTTGACTGTAACCAATGACATGTGTAACAGAATCTGATACGTCATGTAATATGAAAAAATATGATAACGCTGAGATTAGGGAAGTGAGTTCTTCTAATTTAGGGCTTCCAAGTATTTATATTAGATTGGTCCTTGTTCTGGTCAGGGTAAATATGTCCAACAACAAGGACCACGATTGGATGCCTGCTGTGCCCCATTAGCTGTTTGTGGCAAGAAGCCCAGAGAACACTTGCATTCTATTGAGTGGGTTAGACGGCTGGGTTCCTAGTCCTCTTATCGTTCCCTACTGACGTCTGTAGGCAACCAGGCGCCTACAGTGCTGTGGGTGGAATCGAACAAATAGCAGTGGCCTCCAAGCATGTTACGTCACTCAGTGCAGCCTGTAGAGCAAAAGAGAAGCAGGTGGCTGACAGCTCGCCCAACGGAGGAGGTGTGTGGTAGTCTTGTCTTCTTCTGAGTTGGCGTTGAGAGGGACAGCTATGATGTGCAGAGGATGTTTCAGATTAAAAATGGGGGAATTTTCTTTTTTCGATTTAAATTTCAAATATATAACTGGTATAGTCAACAGAAATAGTTATGGTTTTGCAACAGGATATATTGAACTCATTAAATTACTCTTTATACCAATTGTTGCAGGATTTATTTAAAGCTGTGATATTCGTAACTTAATTTTAAACTAGAATTAGTATTTAGCCATTTAGCTATCTCATTTTAGTCAATCTGGGTTGCCAACACTCATGTATCTGGCGTGACACTCACACTCACGCAAGAAATCTTGCGGCAAATGTATATTATTCTATTTTAAACCTAGAATTAGCTACACGAAAAGTGTTGGCAAACTTTCCAAACCCTTCAGACTATGTACAAGTTAATAAACTCTTACATACATGTAAATGAGTGTGCGGACTTGCCTCGAATTTAAAATCTCACCCCAGCCAGCTGACGAAGTTGACAACCCTGGTAAATAATTTTAAAGGAGTAATTCATTACCTAACTTACAAGACTAGGTATATGTAATTGTCCCTACATTGTGTTTTTGTATTTGCTTGTGGGTAATTTAGAGAATAATAGCAGTAGTGGAAATTTACCATCTAAATCTTAATGGTGCACAAGTGACATTTGAAGTGATTAAACCATTAATTTCTCTTACATTTCCTGCATTGTTCCAAATCATCCACCCTTCTATTATCAAAAGCACTTACTTGCATATGATCTGCAGTTCTGGGACACACATTTTATCAGATTTTTCCGGGCTAAGGAGAATATCCCGTGTAAGTTAGGGCATATGGAAAGAGGGATAAGAACCATGTTTAAAATGTATGGAACAATGCAACTGTATCTCATGCAAAGTTATATGCTTTAATTCACTGCATTTTGACTGAAATATAAAAATATTCTTGTAAATTGTTTAAAATTTGGCCTAAGCTTGGTTTAAATGCCACTTGACTATAAAAAAAAAGACCCAGACTTCCCCACCTTGCCTGCAACATATTTTATGTTCTTCACCATTGACAGGTGTTCAGAGACTCTTCCTGTTTGAATATATGTTAGATGAAGCAGGTGAAATACTGAATAGACTTGGATGAAAGGATTACCAAAAATGTCAAGAGATTAAACCAGAAAAATTTAGGCTGGTGAATTTCAGAGGCAGATAATGTCTCTTAAGGTGGGAGATTGTCTGATTTAATATCTGTTATATATTATTATTATGATTGTGTGGATGCATAAAACTTAAAATGTCCTGTATGTAAATTATATGTATATTAGATATGCACTAATTGTATGGGCCAACTATGGGTATCACAACAGTCTGTTAAAATGGTTAAACAATGACCTAATAATTCCCTTTAATGGGGACCTATACTGCATTGCAAAACCATGTAGTAAACAGAAAAACATCTGCTATGTGGAATTATTTTTATGACATTAGAAACACATTTTGTAACATTGCTCTGCTAAAATTTTGCGAGGAGGATCTACTAATCAACATTTCAACACAACAAATCTGATTGCTCACCTTAAGGCGAGACAGTGAAGAGTGTGAAGAGTTTCTGAACAACAAATCCAATAAAGAAGGCTGCAGCACTGCAGAATAACACTGGTCCATCAGTAATGCAAGTGCTTGCTAGCAAAAATTAGTTAATTCAATAGTTCACAAAGTTTTACAGAATTAACATGTATAGTAACAAATATAGTAACTTTTTATCACAAAGCATGCGTCATGATTCATTAATGAAAAAATATATTAGATCAGTAACTGTAATACTTAGTTTATGGTTAAGTAATAGTATAGTACTATACTATTTGTGCCCAGTCAAGTAAAGTGCTACTGCTGTTATAGATGATTAAACATGCATTATTTGGAAGTACGCAATCTTTGGAGAACTAGAAGGAAATTTCTGTTTATACACAAGTTGGGGTTTAGTTGTAAGAGTAATTGATATTGCATTTTGTACAACTACCATTTTGCTCTTGGTGCCAACAGTCATGATTTAGAACTTGTATAACAGGTTTGACTCAAAAAAAGATTGATACCCAATCAAAGCCACCATAACTCTTCCAGGCGAGAAGTACAATCTAATTTCCCAGCTAAAGGAACTAATCAAACTGTTGTGTTGACTCCAGGGTTTACCTACATCAAAATAGTGTACCCACATATACTGAAGTAGCTCCACAACAGAAGTTTACATTTTCAATAGTGAAACATGTCCGATATTTGATTGTTTTTCTGGAGGCAAAGTAAATTTAGCAAACCTGAAGACAAACAGGTATACAAGGAGGTGTAGATTTCACATGATCTTTGATTTAACCTTTTCTTTGTGGTACTAGATTAAACTGCTACATTAACCTTTAGGGAACTTTTGTGGGAAATCAATTTTTTTAAAAAAGCAAAGAAATATCTTTGTAGCAACAGCTTCATTTAGATAGAAGGGCTGGAGTTTAGTCCATTTGGTAATATTGTATATAGTCAAAACTGATCAGATTCATTTAAATTAACTGTATTACCCATCCAGATCAAAATATTTATTCTGCCTTATTAAAAGCGAGATCTTGACCGTTGTGTGATGCTATTTAAATCTGCTGATAATCACTTTTTGTCAGTGATGCTGCTGGGTTTGATTACCAGAAGATTTGACTCTAGGGCAAACAGAACAAGATATAAGAACAGTTCAATAAATTTCATTGCAACGATATGCAGTACATCACTGAGACATAAAAACAGATCAGCCCTTATGATGCACTGCTTTTTTGCATGCAGCGTATTAATAAATATGATAGCAAGTGATGGATTGTATCAATGGACATGCTAAATTCATTTAATCAATCCATCTATCCATCCATTTTCCAGCTGCATATCCGAAAGAAGGAAGCAAGGTTGACCTGGAACCCATTCCAAGCAGTGTAGACCTCAAAGCAGTGGAAAGTTGTGGCCTTCATAGGGCTCACCCACTGCCAACAATTTAGAGACTTCATTTAGTATAATACTGTGCAAATAGGGGGAAAAAACATTTTAAATGTATTCATTTCTTTTTACTGGTTTTAGTTATACTACTTTTGTAATTGAAGTGATATGTTCACTGCTCACCAGGTATCAACGGAGCCCTAATTAAATAGCATGATAAATATTAATCTAAATAAAATAATAAATAAAAATGTATTATAAACACTTGATGGACACAGTATGGGCTACTCAATATTTGGCTGATTCTGGTAAACTAATCAGCAGGGTGGTACAGTGGTGAAGTTTGGACAGGAACATGGGCAACAGTAAGCAGGGCCGTAGGATTTTGGAAAAAAAATCATGTTGTGGTATATGAAATCTTTATAATAAATATCTGTTAAGTGCACCTTCATCATTCATTATGCATTCATAGAACATTCAGTACACTTTCATAATGCATTCATAGAACATAGAAGCAGCATGCATGTACACCTTTACATCCTAGCATCCCATAACAGCTTCAATAACAAACATAACAAGATTATACAATTATAATAATTGTTATTATTATATAATGTTTGTTAATGTATATTACAGCTGTTAAGGGATGTTAGGATGTAAAGGTATACATGCATTATGTTTATGAATGTTTTATGAATACTTAATACATTATTAAGGTGCGCCGAACGTTTCATGAATGTCATATAAATGCATCATGAAGGTACAGTTAATGTAAAACATTACCAAATATTATGATATTCATAAAACAAAAAAGGAGTTGAAAATTTACCCAATGATTGAAATGTGACGATTGCCTGTGCATGACGTTCAATGTTGATAATAACGTCTCACAATGTCAGTGGAGGTTCTAGACAATTTCAGCTGGGGGGGAGGGGGTAGACTGTGGACAGTTGTTCTAGTAGGGAGGCCAGATGCATTTGTCCTTAATGTCCTCCAAGTATTACTCACACTAGATTGCCAGCATTATGAAGCAAAAGAAAATTTTAAAAACCGACAATTTATTTATGCAATTCTTTGCAGTTGCATTTTAGAGTTTTTACAAACATGTAACTCTCTCTGATTTCTTGTTTAGACTTTAGTCTTGCTTTCACAAGCTTAATTATTTTTTTCCATCGTTAACTTTGCTTTTCACCAACTGAAGCAACTCGACCACCAGGCGCTCTCAAATTGAGAGTCATGAAAATGTGCTTACATTTGTGTTTTGCCTCTCCCCAGCGCACAAAATTTTTGCCCACATAAATAAATGTAAATAGTAATATTAGTGATAATACATTTATTTATATTGTTACATTTTTTTTTTGGGGGGGGGGGGTGGTGCAGGGAGGGTCATGCATTTTGTTATTGAGGCCTTGCCCCCGCCCCCCCCCCCCCCCCGCCTGGCCTACCCTAAGCCCAAGGCTCCCTCAGAAGAGAGGCGGAGCATAATGACAAG
>JAABNY020000095.1:11550064-11561491 GCA_015164015.2 Brevimyrus niger | reverse complement strand
TTCCCTGTTTCTGCTATGATCTCCAGGTGAAATATAGCCTCTGTGTTGTTTTAAATAAAATCCACATGTAACCAGACCTGCAATAGGATTAAAATTGGCCTTTGGCTTTTGCCCGTATAGGCAATGCGGGAGGGGATTTTGCTGTGATCATGGTTACTATAATTTTTTACTTAAATATATAGAGTTTGTTATATTTTACTGTCTACAGAGAGGTAGAAGTCCATGTGACACGCTGTCGTGTGGTACGCCAAGTTGGCATTATGTCTTGCAAAGACATAAAACTTAAAGTTCATTTTTATGATATGTAGTGATATGTACATTCCTGTGGGGAAGATGAATGACTTTGAAGAGCCAGAATCTGCAAACAAATCAGGCCTGGTGGATCCTCACTGATTCATGTCTTTCATTCAGGCTGAGCAGTGTAATAAATATTTTATTCATTAACATCACTCTAGACTCTGAGCAGACAGCAAGGGGATTGCTGTGGGTCATGCGAAACATTTTAAGAAGTTTCCCCTATGAATTCAGTGTGAAAGTTAAAGAAAAAGTTTTTGAACTAATGTGAACAAATTCACCTAAAAAATTATGGTGCACCTTGAAATATGGAAAAATTACAGCTTCTTGAAATAGATTTTGTCTATAGTGTGTGTGTGTGTGTTTCATTTGTGTGTGAGTGTATAATTTGCTACAGGTAATGAGTGATTATTTCAAAACTAAAATATACACACAGAAAATGAGACAGCGAGTAGTTATGTTGACTTGACGCATAACAACCCCTGACCATCAGCAGATGACTGGCACAGCTTCATCACAAGTGAGTTTTAGTGCTTTCTCTGCTTTTTGCAGCCGCAAATGAGTGTGCGAGTGTCTCTGTCTGTGTGCATCGGAATATCTGCAAAATATGCTCTGTGTTCAAGGCCATTTTAATCTGGGTGCCATTTCTTTTGTAGTATGTGCTGCACGTTCTTTCCCTCGACACATTTGTTACCCTTCCCAGTGGACTATAAACAGGAGGTGGTAGGAAGAGATGCAGTTCTAGCTCTGGGCAAACTTACAGTCCAGGATTACTTACTTGTGCATCGGAATAAATACTGGAAAGGAAAAAGGAAGTGCACAAAAGCAGCATCCTTGACCAAACCAGAATCACATTTCTCATATTAGTGTAAAAGGATTACACTGTGCTCTGCATGCTGTATTTAATCAGCTCTGTGTTCTGTTGTATAATGTCATGCCATTCTATACAGTTGGACTCAGCTTGCAAAATAATTTTTGCATTATATTTTAAACAAAGTACAACATACTATATAAATATTGCCATGTTAAAATGTCGGAAGTAGCCTCAAATTTATATTTATGGTATTAGTTAGCATTGGTAAAGTAAACTGGTGAAGTCAAATCGCATATATAATGTCTAAATCACACCTATAATGGTGATGAAAGTCATACGTCCTTCTGGACTATCTACTGTATTAATTCACATTATTCTCTTCCATTTCCAAATGGTCGGGTCGATGCCAAACTTGGCGTCCCTTGGGCAGATCGATGCCTCTTTATTATGCACATATATGACTTTAAAATAATTCAGCTGCTACATCTCACATGGTCATTATAGTCAGTCAAGGAACTGCTGCCATCAAACCCCAAGGCAGGGCTATGAGCCATAGATACTGTGAAAAACCCACAGGCAAGTTCCTTAGTCATATTAAGCTTCTGCCTTTGTTCAATTTTTAGTGTGTTTTCCAGAAGAAAAAAAATCATTATCCAAAGCCATGTAAAAGACTAAAAGACTACCAGATCGATTCATCAGCTTTTATATTATCCAGTATTATAAATAACCTATTACCTAGTTTTTTTGTGAGTGGTTTGTCGATGTAATTACTGGATTGAATGGGAAGACAGTAGGAGGTGTATGATTAAAGTAAAAGAATCCTTTATTTCACCTTGATTTTGTTTTTGAGTTTTTTTTTCTTCTAAGTGATGTATAACATTATTTTAAAGTGTTAAAATTCATGAAATTTATGAATAAGTTGGCAACAGAAGATATCAAACATATTAAAGTTCACTAAGATCAAATGTTTGCTTAAAGATTTTTTGCTCATGCATTTGGAGAAAGGAGAGAGACAGATAAAGGATAACCCTCCCAGCCAATAAGTAAATACCTGTGACACTGGAAGTTTTCCTGAAAACCAGCATAGACTTCAGATGGCTTTGGTTTTAGGAATCTGTTTATAATATGACATTAAACTACCTCAGGTCCTCTTTTAAAATGTTTTGGTTATGGTAAATAGGACAAAAAATAGTTCATTGTATTATTTATCCATTCATGCATTTATTTAACCGTTTGATGGGCTATATTTAGCCAGTTTAGAACTAATTCTCAAAAACTGAACTGAACTGAATATAAGAACAAGCATAAAAGTTGACAATACGGATCCAGAACCACTGTACAACTTTAGTTCAAACCAAAGTTTTGCTTTATTTTATGCCTATGGAGGGCAAATGGCAGACTTTTAAGATGGTTTGACTCTGGTTATCTGCCTCATTCCGCACTAGAGCTGCTGGAGAGGAGAACAAGTGGATCCTTGTTGCCGCATCATTCGGACTCAGCGGTCGGACGGGCATTTAGCCAGCAGTAGTACAACAGCACCTGGCATGCCCAGCTGCGTGGTAAGAAATTAGGTTCCCTGTGAGCACAGTAGGCAGAGACTGAAAGATTTAGAAGACGTCCGACATGTCGCCGAGCTGGAGCAACCTGCACCCACTGGATCAGCTGAGAATCTGTGCGGAAACCTGCAGGTTCTTCACATGCTGAGCATGAGGTGTTGGCACATTTAGGTCAGGGACGTGATGCTTTGGGAGATAATTGAGCTTATCCCTCTGAAGTCTGTAGTGGTGGTAATAAACATGTTTTCAAGGTGGAGAGTGAGGTGCTAGACTAGTGTAGAATTTCAAGGGATTATGCCTAACGTAGGGATTGGCGTCCTTAAAGGTGCTTTCCCAGAACACTGTGCTCTCTGTGGTTAGCAGCATTATTCAGTGCTCAGATTGAATTCAAGCCATTGTATTGTCATTGTAATGAAGTGTTGTACAGCTGGTCATGCTGCAAATTTTATTATAATTCTCAACATTCATTGAATTATTTGCCTGCTATATTAAAGCATAGCATTTCCCCAATGCATGTGAAAGACCAAGGAGGTTTTTTTTATACCTTTATCCATCCATCCATCCATCCATCCAATCAACTATCCATCCATTTATCCATCATCGTACAGTACTTTCATGGAAGAACTGAATGGTTTAGTGAATAATAAGGACATGTGTGAGTGATGGCATTGGAAGATGCTTGAAAACAGTAAATATGTGCAGAATGTTTCTGTGTTTCTTTGCAGCCCATACTGTGTTAGTATCTCAGTGGTTACTGCTATAGCCTCTCACCAACTGGGCTGAAGGTTTACTTTGTGTATGTAAATGTTTCACATCATCCTCGTGTTCCCAGCACGTTCCTCCGTCCACTTTCCATCCACCTTTCCTCTAATCAGAAAAATGCAATTAGGTGTATTGTTGTCAGTGCTGTAGACTGGCATCCCATCTGGTGTGTCCCCTCCTCTTTGTTCTTTGATTCTTGGGAAAGGCACTGGGCTCTCTGTGACCCTGAAATTCAAAATGCTTGTATGTTTTGGAAAACAGTTGAATTGTAATCTATGCACAATGATGCAGAGACAATAAAATAATCAGGCTGAATTGACAATGTATGATTGCTTTATCATTAATTTGTTGATAAAACTTGCCTTTTCATGTCTAATCACTATGAAACCTGACAGACGTTTCACAACAGGATATCACCAAAATGTCTCTCAGAACCGTTGAACTAATTTTTGGATAATACACAATCAGTTCACCAAAGCAGCAGGGCTGTGGACTGAGAACTGGAGTACTGGGAATAAACATATATGAGCAGCAGGAAGGATATGTAGGTAGGACAGAAATAGGCTGGATCTGGATTTGACAGGGTTATGCATTCAGCTGCATTACTGCCATACTGTTTCCATATGCATTAGTGTCAATGGTACCAGAAATGTTAACAGCGATATTTGCTACAGTTACAATTTGCAGGATCATTTACTTAATACTTTCAAAGAATATTACTGTATGCCTTAGACAATCCTTATAGTACAGTACCTTTCCAGCTATCGGACGGAGAGGCATATGGTTCATGCTGTTGAATTGCTTCAAGAGCTTAATTACTTTCTGATACCTTAATTCTCTGAAATGTTTAAATTCAATTACCTACATTGAAGGTGTGAACTTGTTAGATACTGCAGTGAAAAAGGAAGCACAAAGGGTGTGGAAACAGGAAAATACCCTTGGAGGGGCGGAGGTTTATTTAGGAACTTGGTAAATAAATACCCAGGTAAGGAATGACGAAGGGGCTACGGCTGCTGATTTCAGGAGGAGCAGGTTATTCTCCCAAGGGGCCTGGTACAGGTTCTTCGGTGGTGACACCCTCAGGGCCTTCATCTTCTAGGCGGCCTGCTCAGCAGGGAGAGAAAGTACAAGCATCTTGCTTACCCTGGGATTTCTCCCTGACCTTCTCCTCAGCGTGGGCTTTAAGCTGCGCAGGGGAAGATGGTCCCACCCCCTGGCTGGGACAATTAGCGACCACCAGCTGTGTTCTGCTAGCCTTCGTCACGTGTGGTTTCCGGGCCAACCGTGGGGAAGCTGACTGAGGGTTGTTTGTGTCTGATGGATTCCCCGTGGGTCTCTGCATCACAATACAGTTCTTATGCAGTAAATCATGTCTGACTTAAATATGGCTAGTCTAGGTTGTTAGGTAGGCACACAGGAGAGCTTATGTGGGAATTTATAAAAATGCTGTTCATCATGACATGTCATTTATGCATCCTTACGTACACCGGGCAGCATAGTGACTTAATGCTTCTGTAGCCTCACACCTCCCGGATTTAGGGTTTGAGTCCTGCCTCCAGGTCCAGTGTGGACTTTGCATGTTTTCCCAAAGAATTTACATCTTCTCCATCTTCTCCGGTTTCCTCCCACAGTCTAAAAGCATATACATAGGTGAATGGAAAAATCTAATTTAACTATAGTGTGTATGAATGTGTGTGTGTTCCCTGTGATGGACTATCACCCTGTCCAGGATGTCCCCTGCCTTGTCCTTTCTTCGATAAGCTCTGGGGACAACGTGACCCTTTACCCTTTAGAATGGTTCATTTCACCAGTAAGCACTTATGGCGCTTGTTTTATTTGAGTACGGCGCTTTATGTCAGCTCCCCAGCGTTTTGGGCCCTAGGGTTTTTGCTTTGGTGTTACTTCACTGCTTGACTTTTTCAGAGCGGGTGGAAAAAAAGGTATTTCCGTCACTTAGCTCCAAAAATACAACAAATTCTTCAACATTCCGCCTGCTGCAATGCAAACAATTCCTTTAGTACCACAGACCTCTTTAAATCGAAGCCTAAAATTGCTTTATTTACTACTACATACAACAACAGAATTTCCATCTGTAATTCTTCCTAATGCATTTTCTTAAAATATGTGTTTATTCTGTATTAAATGATATTGTGAGACAGGGTGATTAAATTTCAGTTTTTATGTTATGGAATATGGAAACCAAGGGCACTCCTGCATTACTTTACTATATTTTTTAGAGATGCAAGATATATTGGCTAACATATTGGTATCGACCAATACTCCTTAGAAATCAAGATATTGGTATCAGTTGATGTGTTGATCTTGGCTCATATTGCTTGCTGATGTTTAAAGTTTATCAATATTAAAACTTAGTATCACCAGAGCTAAAGACATAACTATTAAGATAATTGTGATGATTGCATTCGAAGATCAGCCATTCTGTAGTGTAGGACAAAGGACGTTGTTGGCTCATTCACCATGTAGAAGCTGGGTTGCCACTTTTAGTCTGTTGAAATAAGGGATGCCCCCTTATCCCCCATCCCCCCTCAGTCCCTCATAAAATTGCATCCCATATGAGGTGAAAACAGGACACAGCATTTTATTTTACAATATAGAATGATCCTGTAAAATATGGGATGGGTAGCAAATCTTCTAAAGAGAGGTCTTGAAGTACCAACTCACAAGATGGTTCTACACAGCCTGTGATCTGTTGCAAATTCATTATGGCCATACAGTAGGTCGATCTTCCTTTTTCCACAAGATAAAATCAGTGTTTCCCCACCTGTCCTGCCCCCCATCCCCTCCCCCCCCCACTCAGTAAGTTGTTCAAGATTAGCTAGTGATTGGTATCCGTGATTAGACAAAAATGTATTGGTTATGACATTTTTAAGTGTTTATATGACACAATTCGTTATTCTGATAATGAAATTTTTGGAATAGATATAGAATATATTTAAACTGCTTGCATTCTATAGATTATATTGCATTAACAGGCAAAGATTTTACATATTTCTTTTCATACATCGCATGTAAGAAAATAAATTATTTCACCATTATGTCTTCGCTTAAGGTGGTAATTCTATAGTAACATGTGAATGACTTAAATTATATGTATATTGTTCATGATGATCACCTGTGGGTGAGTACACAAACCAGTTTTATCCATTCGATGACTCTAGCATACAAGAACATATTTTGCTACTCAAGGTATCAAAGACATAGATGTATCATTGCTATTATTGCTGAAAACAGTGAAATAATAGCACCCAATAGTTTCTGCTACCTCATACTTCTAGAATGCAATGAAAAAATAAGTTTTTTTTTCCTTTTTCCAAAATTAAGACTACTGCAGCTCTATGCAATACAATTACCGCCTCTATATAATGACAACCATTAGCTGGCCATTAACACAAGTAAATAAGAACAGCCTATTCATAAAAATAAATTACAAATACAAGGCCATTTTACCCACGAACCCCTGTTTTGTTATTTTGCAAATAACTTGCTCATACACTGGGATTTTGTTTCCTACCTGCTTTTTCCGAGAAATGCAACTTGTGACTCATTTTAGCCAGGTGATGTCTAAGTGTATAGTTTGCTCTGTGTGGCCCTGCGAATAGAACCACATGACACAAGAATGGGAGAAGAAACTGCAGCTTTGTTGGGAGAAGGGAGTGAAAGTAGGTTAAACAATAGGCAGCCATTTTGTTAGCAGCACGGACAAAGCACAATGCAACAAAATGGGAATCATGTCAATGGACTTGCACCTTTGGGGTTCAGACAGATTTTGAGGTTCATTAAGGAGAACATTTTTGTATCATTTGGAAATTATACACAGATGCATAAAATACATGTACACATTATGTGGCTTTACACTTTTTTAAGAGCACCACACCCACAAACCTCCAATTTATTTTGAAATTGTAAACAGATTTTTCTCTGTCAATAATTTACGCCTGTTTTTAAAGCTCATTTTATTGGATATGAGCTTTAAATTCCAGCCCAAAAATCATCTACCACGGCACAGGATTGCAGTGGGCCTAAGACATACAGGGTGAAAGGCAGGGGTGCACCCAGGATGACACGGCCTTCCATCACAGGACAAACAGACTCACGTTGTGCAATTTGTAGACACAGATTCACCTGCCCTGAATGTATTTGGATTGAGGGAACCAAGAGAAACCCACACAAATGAATAACATGCAATGTGCACAGCCAGGGCTAGGAATCACACCCACAGCCCTCCAGCTATAAGCTTGCACCGCAGTCCATTGAGAACCCACATCACCTGCCAAAAATCATGTGTTAATTTTAAACCTCAACAAGCAATGTTGAATTACCAGGTGGGGGTTAACATGGATTTTTCTGCACTCTTTTCATTAAACGACAACATCCTCCAGGCGTTTCTTTTTTTCCAGTTTTTGGAAGATATTGGTTTATATTCCAATACTAAAGAAAGGAATCTTGTCGTAGAGTTCAAGCTATTGTGTAACAATTGCACATTATCACATGCCAGTAATATTATGCTGAAGACCATTCCTTGCAGATTAGACCCCTACAGAGAATTGTCAGAACTGCAAGCTACTGTAGATTCATGAGAGTCTGACGGGCTAGAGAAATAATTTCTGACCCATGATAGAACATTAAAAAAATCTCAGTGTACCAGAAGGATATCAACCCATGCTGATGTAAACTGCATATATAATAAAGTTTTTGATTGTGTTGACTGTCATACTATTGAATGCTTTTTGGAAAACGGTGTACCAGAGAATTTTCTTCTTGTAAGGAACCAAGTACATGTCCACAAACAATTTTTTCAATGTTTTTCTTACAAAAAAATAAGCAAATGCTATTTGTTCTGGTTTCCACAACCGAATACATGATAAATGAGAATTCACTTCTCAAATGAATAATAAGTCGTTGGCCTACAGGTTTTTTTTGCTTTTCAGCCACTTGCATCTCGCCCCTTAAAATTGTCTCATATACTTGACATTATAAAGACAGGCACATTTTAATGTAAATCGTGTTGCAGCATTCTTTATGTATTTACATATTCTTACTTGTTGTCATAAGCATAGGGTGCATAAGGTAATGTGGAGGTTTAGTGGGCTGCACTGTTGCCTCATACCTCCAGAATGGTTTGCTTCCTACTCCTAGGTCTATGTGTGTCAAGACTCCAAGGTCTTACAGGGCTGACATGAGTTATTCTTGGTACTCTACTTTCCTGTAGTTCCAAAACATGTAGTTAGGTCATTTGTTTTGATGGATGTCTAGTTCACTGTTTCAGTTTTATCACTATCCAGACTCGAAATTTTGAGGTTGGTCCAGGTCGCTCCGGTAGACCTACGATGGGCAATTAATGATGTGCAGAACCTTCTTCTACATGTAGGTAACCATTGCTAAACACCAGTGCCATGTTCTTCCTGGTGATGGCTGTGCCATGAAATCAGATGCAGCTTGTGACGCTTGATCTCTGGATGCTGTACTTAGGATGCTCTAAACCTTAATCTTATGGCCCTTTGTTGCATTTTTAAATTTCTAGAAAGGCTTGCTACTGCGTTCTATGATCTCCATTTGTGTTAGCATAATATCTTTCTTTAATAAATGTATAGCTTTCCCCAGACTGATGCACACTCATTGCTTCCTTCCTGGGGGTCATGCATTAAAACCAAAGCCATTCTTAAACTCAATCTTAAAACCATTGCAGTGGTTTTGTTTTAACCAATACAGAATACAATCAGGCCGTTGTGTATATTTAAAATACGCCCATTTTAATCTAAAAGTCTAACAGTTGATTCATTAACTTACTAAATCATCAACAAGATAGCCACTTGACTACTTACCTCATTTATTTTAGTAAAGCAAGATGGGTTAAACTTATTTGCTGTTTCTCTATTTGATTTATTTCACTAAAATATCACACTCAGTGACAAAAAAAGTTAAACACCCAAAAGTAAAGATCCGATTTGGCCTGACTTCAACTCAAATCTGCTGGATCTCAAGGAGTGTTTATAACAGCTGTGGGCCGACTTTCCACAGGAAAGGATACAAAGGCTGTAAGACTCCCTTCCACCGTATCACTGCATGTATCCAGACCTTTTTTGTCACTAAGTGTATTTTCTCCAAAAAATATATGTAAAATATTAGTTCCACTGAAGTGCATTTTGGTATCTAAACCACACTATTACTGTAGAAACTTCCATTCCAGTGCGATTTCTCTAACTGATTGGTATGCTTATGTATTTGGAACTTTCTTAACATGATGGGCTCCATTCCAGAGAATATCAGAAAAGGTTGGGTATTTTGATGGGCAGACATGTGCCAGGGTTCATGGACTGCTCTGGCCCAGGGAGATCCACACAGTTTCCTAGATAGAAACAGACGTAATGGCATCAGTATTGCACATATACAGATGCACACACAAAGTCAAACAAGCATACACTGAAACTCGACAGTAAGCTGCTTCTGTGTGAGTGGAGAATACTGCCTCTGGCCCAGTGTCAGACATGAGGATCCATACAAGTCTTCTCATTACATCCAGCACATTGGGCTGTATGCTGTGGACCCTTCATCATTCTTACAAGATCGACGGTGCCCTAAGTGGGCTCCAAATCCAAGCTGGGTTAAGTCCACGGATTTGAGCTTTTCGGCTATGTTCTAGGCTATGTTCTATTGGTTTTTCCGGTTCTCTTAATCCAGAAGCAAAACATCCCAGCAGCACTGTAATGTCTGAACAGTGACCAGATTTATAACACTGTAAAATCAGTGCCTAGTATTTCTTCTGAATTTCTGGGTGCAAATCGTGTGAATTACACTGATAGTGAGAGTCGCTCAAATAATTTCAAAATTTTTCTATTTGAACTAATTTAAATAATTTTGATCAAATAGAGTAACAATGCATTGTTGAATGATTTGGGTCTTCGAAGAACATTGTAGAATCTAATCTTTGCAAAATGTCTTGACAGTTTTCTGCCTAAAACATCCATAATGTTCAGTGCTTACATTGTCCATACTGTAAGTACTTTTTTCCAGAAAACTCATAATTACTGCATGAGACAGAAAACTACCTATTAGCTCTGGCACATTCAGAATGTGCATTGCATTCGTACAGTCAGTGTTATATTTTCCACAGTAATAATGGTATATTTCAATATCTGTCTATTGTTTCCATGCAGAGCAAAAGTAAAGTGAAAAATCTCACAGGTATTATACCAGTACTTCTGATATCTCAGTGATGATATTGGCATAAGATTTTAATATAATTATATGTTATATAGGTATATTTTTAAGAGATACTTTTAATATTTTAATCTAGCTGAAGTTTTTGACACAGCATTTACTTATTTTATATCAGTTCAATTAAGTAGATGTCATTTACAGAGAAATAAGATATGCACTCAGGCTGTGCTTTTACTCAATCTTTGTTAAGCAAGATGTTTCTAGCTATGCTGCCAAGAGTGTATTAAAAATAGCATGAAACCAAACTGAACTCATGTCTATGCCTATTGTGTACAGCGAGTGCTTTTGGTAATGATTTTTTATTTGAATATTCAATAAGGGGTACTACATTTGCACGCCATGGTACAAGAACTCACTCATGAAAAGTGTTTTTTTTTTTGATAGTTTGAGTTTGACTTGGAGAACATAATGTATATGTTTTAAGGCTGTGGAAAACAGGTTAATGAAAAATTAGTGAAATCCGAATGCTTCTTCACATAAATGTACTATCCTCGAGTGCTTCTTTGGGTGGAGTGGTGGCTCTGAGGCTAGGGATCTGTGCCAGCAATCGGAAGGTTACTGGTCCAAATCCCGTGAATGGCAGCTGCGATCCTACTCTTTTGGGTCCTTGACCTCTAATTTCTTTGTTCTGGGTATGATGTTAATCTACATCCTAAAAAGTCCTATAAGAAAGTGCTCCAACTTGCAGGGAAAATTTGGGGGCTCATGGCAGGATTGGGACTCAACTCACACTGTTCCATTGGTCTAGTGTGGTGCTGAGGT
>JAABNY020000095.1:11531473-11549964 GCA_015164015.2 Brevimyrus niger | reverse complement strand
CAGGGAAAATTTGGGGGCTCATGGCAGGATTGGGACTCAACTCACACTGTTCCATTGGTCTAGTGTGGTGCTGAGGTATGACCTGCCATGTGGCTGCACTCAGGTTCTCCTCGCTGAGCTGGTTCGTCATGTGGTGGGTGCAGCAGCTCGCTGTATCAGCTGACACACTTTACCTCTCACCTTACATTTCTGCTCTTACCATTCTGAGAATATTTACAGACACTGAAAGTGCAGATTTATCTGTAAAAAAACAGTCTCTACTGTTGTTATGTGTAGATTGTGTGTAAGTGCTTTGAAATATTTTTAATTTGCATCTTTCAAATTCACTGCAGGGTAGCGTACTTTGAATTCAAACAATGTCACTGCAGATGACAGGTTTGCTACAGGAGCAAAGATAAAGCCCTATAAGAGGGAGTTCTACCTAGGCCTACCCTGGAGAATGGTGAACAGTTTATTCCTTTTTCATAAATTTATGTTTTGAAAATTAGAGAAAAAGAAATAGGCTGTTGCCAATGATTTTTTTTCAGCATTTTACTTTGCAAACACCTTGCCATTTTAAGCAATTTAATTTATGCTCAAATTAGCTCCATGTTTGCAGTGGATTTTCTCTCTAGTGTTTGTTGATTGCCCAGGCAATAACCATACAAGGAGACAGAGTAATATCAGCTCATTTGCACTTCACCATAAATAAATCCGAGTCTCTTTCCACTAGGCCGGTGAAGTGGGATGATATTAGCAAACTCAGTGACAGTGTCAGTAACGGCCCTTTCACAATAAAATGTTGCTTTTTGATTTGTCAGACACTTGTACAGTATTGCATTCCCATGGGGCTGGAAAAGATGTGGGTGAGCAGAGTACCCTGACCATCAGGATTCAGATCTTACCTTCGATTATTCCTTTTGTCTCTTGCCTGCTTGTTACTCTTTTTATCATGAGCTATACTTTGAAATCTGAACTGAAATAGCACATATCCTATTTTGACATTTTGCTGTCCTCCATGCTGTTTTTGTATGTTATTTTATAGTGTTGCCAATTGGCATTGATGAAATCCATATATCCGTCCATTTGAGAATATTTGCTTAACACAAGTGAATTCATGAAACTGAGTGTCTTAATGCGAATGCTGAAAAGGCAAAGCCTATACTGCTGATTATTCCCCATCTCCAATTATATAGCTGCCTTTCTTGCACAGCAGCTCCCCGACAGACCTCAGCATGTTTCTGCTTTAAGCTTTTCCCTCTCCGGCATAAATATTTCATCTCCCTCCAAACGTTAGAAGAGGACTCACATTATAGTATGGCGACTCTATGGTGAACGATTCCCAGGGAGACAGAGAGCAAAACAAATAGCTGTGGCCAGTTTGTTCACTGTGGTAGATCAATAAAGTGTCACTTTGTGGAACCAGTGTGTTCAATATGCATCAAAATGAGGTTTAAGCATTTAAAGCCAACAGTGATAGAAGAATGTCAGGATCTTTTTTCTTTTTTTTTTATCTCTGGTGTCAGTGGCACCTTCTTTTGTCTCCTCAATGACACATTGGTGAGTTTTACTTCAGTCGCAGGCAGCAAATGAACCTTATCCTATTTTTCAGCTTAAAAAAAGTTTGCTTCTGTGAAAGGGGATAGAAACTGTCTGGTAGATGAAATTGTTATCAAAACACTGTCTTGAGCTCTTCTTTTCGGGCAGGAGGTTCTCCCGGACATCATCTGAGCTGTTGCTCTATACAGTAGCTTTACCTACCAGGTCCACTCATGAGCTAGTGCATTTAATTCATTACCATATATTGCAGAAAGGTCTGTCTGCCTCTAACACAGCATGACATGGCCAGTTGGAATGTATAGAGTTCCCAGCTGCAGTGTTCAGTGATGAACTCTATTACATTAAAACAATTCGTACTGAAAATCTGAGTTTATTATTTTCCCAAATGTAATAGTCCCATGTGACTTGCTACCATAAAAATGTCTGATAAAAAGGTTTTGTTTGTTTGCTAATAAATGCATTTATTAAATCAGTGCCTGAGATTTTCTTATTGGTTATTGTAAATTGAAAGTGGAGTTTCACAGATGTAATGCATCATCTGATATGTGCCGATGAGACAGGTCTCACCTCTAGGTCTAATAAGATGCATGGAAATACCTCTTTTGCTGAGAGTAAGACTTTAGGACTACAGGATATTATGGTAAAATAATTATCTAAAATAATATTTTGTAATGTACACTGTATGAAATAACTGTATGTGATTTCAGTGACTGCAAAGCTTGTGCATTACAAAGCATATGCATTCAGCAAAATGGTAACCAGTTGTTCAGCCTGTGAATCTCCCATGGTAAAGTGGTCTAGATTAACAGAAATATCTTAGAGAGAAATGTACAGTGACTTCATGCCCATGCCAACAGTCCATAATTTGCTTTTGTACCTGGCCCCAGAGCGTGTTTGTATTATTTTTGGCTAAGTTAGACGTTGTGCATCTGTGATCCTATTCATTAGCATTGTGTAGTTAATTTTGGTGAGGTAGCCTAGTTATTTGCAGGGGCTTTTTCTGCTATTGGTTGTATTGTATCAGACAAAATCAAGGAAAATTCGTGAATTCCTCAAGTAATTCTGTATTCTGAAAGTATATAGAATAAACCTTAATTGTCATATTACAGCATTACATGTTTTACTGTATTTAATGAACTTCTCTGTGTCTGTTAATTTTTAAGCTAAGTGTATATGGGGAAAACAGTCTTAATGAGTCCCATGTTTTAGTGAGTGTCCTAGGTGCTGGTATACAAGTCTTTGGAGAAGAGCATGTTGAATTTAGGGAATAGAGTATAAAAAAAAAATTGTAAGCATACAGGTTGACCGACATTATATATTCCAAAGTGCATGTTGTTTCTGATCATTGGTATGATGTGTACTCAGATCATGGACTTAAAGCAGTTTTTATATTTTGTATGACATTCTAGCTATTTGTTGCATATTTGTTGTTTCCCTTTTGCCAGCTTAATTCAATGGATTCCAAGCATCCGAGTTTGTCATCAAATGGTGTTTTATTGTTTTCCGTTTTTATGCCTATATGGTTCAGAAAGGCTACAAGTCAAGGTGGCATGGAGTATTTTCAAGATGTATTTGAAGCTTCTGGCTAAAAGGAGTCAAAATGGACAGTGGGAAGACTCCAAGGCAGAACAGAAAATATTTCAATTCATTAGGCACATGGTACTGTATGATGGTCTGAATTTAATATCTTGCATTACATTTCAATATAATTGTAAATGTTCAACTGTAGTAGCCATGAGTAAAAGCAATAAATGAGCAGAACTAATAAATTATGTTATTGCTTTGCTGACTTCATAATCATAACACATTTAAACGTTGAATCTCCACAAATTGCCATGGCAGATAAACAACAAAATATAGATAAACAACAACTGTGCTTTGCAAGAAATTTCACTGTATGACTTAATCACTAAATGTTGTAAAGTTTAAAAATATAAGGAACAATAAAATTACCCAGTGAAAAAGCTGTGTTTTTCTTCTGATCAGAGGACACAGAGACCCACCTCTGCCTCTTTGCAATAGGATTTGTTAGACTAGGATATGAACCACATGGACACGGTGTCAGGATCGGTCTCTGGCCTGTCTTGTCCAGCTTTTCATGTTCCTGTTTGGTCAGCAGGTGTTGCTGTCCATCCCATTCCCATTATTGTTAACCACCTTCATCTGTTCCTTGTTGTTTATTGTCCTTAGCTTTTGTAGTTAGTACCAAATGTCTGTTCTAGCTCAAGAGTGGTTATTGTTCCCTGTCAGTTTTTACCCAAGTTATTTCCTGTGTTGCACAGTTCTTGACCTTCATGGTTATTCCTCCCTGTCTCTTATTCTGACCCTTCATGGTCCTTTTGGTTTTGTTTAGGTGTATATTAGTTTCCATAATAAACCCCCTTTAGTTCACCGTGAGGTTTGCGTGTGGATTGCTACTCCATACCGCCTGGTGGACATGACACATGGATTGACAATCTAAAACCTAAAACACAGAAAACAACTCATGAAGGAATTGTATTTGAAAGTAAATACTAAAATGGAACATTGTTGTTGTCTACTTTTAACTTTTGCTTGACATCTCATTCTATAATTTTAGTATGTGACTTTGGGTAAATTGACTATAACTGGTTTGACATAAGATTTGCTGTAGTTAAAGGCCCACATTTTGCCTTATACTTCAAGATCTTCTTCAGTCTGTCCAAAGTGTTTAGAATCAGGATGTTTCTCTCCTTTCCAGAGTGAATAGCAATGGTGAAAGTTATTTTGGCCACAGTGCATTTGCCACCTTTTGACACAACTGCATGATTTTTCCTCAGAAACCATCTACCGCTATTACCCAGAATAGTACTTTTGAAACTCTGAGCCAAGCAGGTCAAAAAGATTCTCAAAGGCAGCATCACTGATGCTCTTCCCACTGTCCCATGTGTACTTCTTTCCTGACATGGGAACCTTCTGGATCTTGTCTATCAACATACATCAAACCGCCATTTTCAAACTGTGTTCAACTCATATGGTCTCTTTGTAAATAACATGTAAATGAATACATCTCTTTCTGATGTTTCATAAAAGAATGTGACTGATTCTTGTAAATGTAATTATTGCTCATAAAAATACTAAACTGATTTTTTTTTGTACACATATCACAGAATCCTTTACAAATATGATAATAACCCTTTTTTTAACATATTTAAAGTGTAAATCAACTATGATAACTAAGGTAATTTGAATAATTAACCAAGCATAGTAAATCTGCTATAGTAGAAAAGAGATTGATTCAATCTATTCAATCTATTCAATTTTTGAATCAAACTATCAATTTATCTATTAGTCTATTAATATGGCACTATTGATGAAAAAAAAATAAAAATAAATAAATATACTGGAACTGTGAAGCTCAACAGCTTGCCGGGCCCTGTGTGCATCTGCACGTTTATGCATGTGTCCCTACATAGAGGTGTGTTTTGATAATAAAAAAGAAACCATGTTAAGCTACAAAGTGCAGTGCTTGAGTGTTGAGCAATCAGTGTTGCACATCGGCAAGTGCTTAGCATGCCTGCTACGATGATGGTACCTTCTCTTTAATGTTCATCACCAGTGGACTTCAGCGGCGTCATGCTCAGTTGCTTCTTTTGTTTCCCATCATCAAGGGACACAAAGTGAGAAAAAAGGGCCGCCTTCTTTTTTTTTGTTGCTGTATATCCCCTTACCCCAGCCCTCCATATTCACAGGATGCCAATAACCAAGATAATGTGAGCTGGTTCTGCTTGAAAATTTGCTTCTCCAGACAGCTAGTGATGGGCTTGATCATGACTGAACCTGGAAAATACGGTAATAAGTGCATAGGAACAGTATAGGCTAGATGTCTTATTATAGATAAAGTACAAACTCATATAAATGATTCAAAAAGATTCTGTTTCATCTGCTTTATTATTTAGTTATTTATATTTTTGCTGTTATTTGTGTTAGTGTCTCAGTTAGAATAAAATCAGTGAATTTCCTGTTACTAGAAACATTATTCTGCTCTTTTTTTGTTTCATTTTGTCACAATGTGCCTTTTGGCTCACTCACACTTTGGAGTGTATTTATGCTTTTAATTATATCCTGAGTTCCATAGCCTATGGCAACACAAGACCCTCTTGCAGGGAAGCAAGTTGAAGATCAAGGCTGCTTAATGACACGATTCAAGGATGCAATAAAAGTTTTAAAGATTAAGTCTAAAGAGGCTTGCAGTGTTGCATGGCTGGCAGTGAGGGCTAAATAGCTGGGAGATATAATTCTCCCCATGCAGCTCTGTGAATAAGGAACAGTTCTGAGTTGTTCTTCAAAAAAGCCCCAGTGTCATCATTTATTGTTCAAGCCTCCCAGGTGGAAGTTGGACTGAGCTGGAAACAATTACTTTTTCACTTGCTTATCTGCTTAGCCAGGTCTTCGAAGGTCTTTTGGAAGGTTCACGTGTAGGTTTATCTTTGAGAGACACCGACCACGTGCAGCAGTTTAACCCAGTTTTCTGGATGACCTCAGAAGGTCCTTGACACTTTGATATCAATTTGATGCTTTTCTTTTGCTACCTGGAAACAATTTTCTGTACAGGTTCAAAGCTTCAGGCCCTGATAGTTTAGTTTTTATTTAATATAATTTTATTTTATTTGTCGGCTTATTTTTGCATTCGTTTGTTCAATCTTCTTTTTTTGTGCATCTGCCATACACTCTTATACCAGAGAGTTTATTTCCCCTGAGTTTGTAATCCTTTAATATATGCGGACATCTTTTAATGTATGCTTTTTCATCTTTTAGACCTTTTTACTATCAGAGTTTTGGGTCTGTGTACAATAAGGTTACAAAGACTCAAATGGGGCAAAGTTCTGGGGCACATCACAATTTGCAGTGGGGAGATAAGGGAACCACTGGTCCCAGACTAAACCTGTATCACTGATAAACCTTACAGAGCAGGTTTATAGGGTCTGGTTGATTTCTCGACTAACACGTCTCCCTGAGGATGACACGCGTGGTTCTCAAGGCCTTAATCCCTACCAGCTGGTAGACGTGCTTCAGCAGTTTAGGCATTATGTTTGAACCATAATCAGTGAGAATTTCATTACAGAAGCCTAGTGTATAAAACAGCAACTGTTCTAAAATAGATGTGTGGTTCTCAGCTGGAGGGAAGCTCCAGCTGTTTCCTGTAATCATCCGGGCTTATTCCTATAACTTACCTAATAAATGTTTCATCAAATGCATGCCATAAGTAACCTACAATGGGAAGTAAGTGCTGTCGGGGCATCTTTCTCTTTGCATGAATCCAGCTGACAGCTTGACAGCCCACTGAAAATAGTGTTCCTCCCAGTCTCAGTGTGGGTTGCAGTTTCTGAAGGATTTGTAATAGTGCCAAAAGCCGGCTGCCTTTATGCTTTTTCGAAGTATCACTTTGGGGGGAGGGGGGATTCATATAATTCCCACAACACCTTCAGTCTTATTGAAGGTTGTCAACTCACCTTGATCATTGTCCCCCTGCCCACTGGGTCAATAATCAACCTGATACAGGATCCAGGTGTTATATGACATGTGGGATTGTCAGCTATCACACTAAACCAAGAAAGGAGGACGGTGTGCACAGAATGGATTGTGGTTTAGTGCTTGGTCAACTGGAATATATACAGTATATAAAAGTCTTAAGCAGTCAAAGAAAATGATGTTAAAATGATCTTCATCATGATGTAATATTATTAATATTATTGTTAATGTTTGTCAGTTTAACCATATCAAAAACCTCCCCCAATATCACCCAAATATATATAGCAACTGTCCAATACCACAGTATATTTTTTGACGCAACCACTTCCTCTTCTTGTTTGGCTAATCAGTACCTCATTGAATTATTTAACTAATTAAATCAATTAATAAATTGAGCTGGTGGTGAAATGTTATGAGTACATGGCGTGACTAAGCGCCCTCAAGGGGAGATTTGGGAACCAAAGCCATGTTCATCTACCCATTCAACTATATACCAGTCATTTTTTTGAGAGCATAAGAAATTCTTTATTATTTTTAATTGTGTTGATGTTAATTTATGCATGATCAAATGTTAAACTGTGCTTTTTAAAATGAGCAAATATACATGTACTATCCAGATACATGGCCTTAAAAACTTTTACACAGTACTGTATGAAATCAGCATCAGGATATAAAGGAAGAGGGTAATACCTTTAGCAGGCTTCTGACTTTACAGTACTCTTTTCCTTGGTTTCTCTTTGTGACCTCTATATCTTTATCCTTTCTTCTTTTCTGGTGTTCTGTCATTAGTGTTATACTTCACATTGTGTGTGTTATGTAAGAGTCTAAGCTCTGTTTTTTTGTTAATTAAGAGTCCACCTTTTTTGCTAGTCACGTTTTGCCATAATGTCAACTGTTATGCATCTTTTTGTATTACTCAAATAAAGTCAAATAAAATATGCATACTGCTATCTCTGTACTGCTGTTTCCAGTGTCATTGTCCTGTGTGGAAAAACCAGACAGTTTACAGCTGAGAGCCCCCAAATAAATGGAACTTAGCTATTCCCTTTATGAGGATCTATGAGAGTTGGCTGTAATGCCTTCTCTTTTCAGATTTAGGCTCTCTCAGGAACAACTGCACCCCCCTCCACCACCGCTTCTCTCTAAAAGAGGACAGATACAATATGAATATTATGATTTGTTTTAATTTTCTCTGTGTATATTTTCGACCAATGTACAAGTGAAAGTCAATATTCGACCACAGAGATATTTCTGGCAATCTAGTACTGTATGCCTGTGTTCTTCGGACATCTTACACTGATGATGCTCACATCCTCCTTTTGTTTACCATGCATGCATCCAACTTTTAACTGCTTCTCTCCTGACTTTCTGTCCCGGTCGGGGTCACAAGTGAACCAGGATCTTGTCCCTGGAAGCATAAGGCTGGGGTACACCCTGGACAGGATACCTGTTCCTCTTTGTTTAGTGAATGGATTTAGTGTCAATTCTCATGTCTGGAAGTGTTTCTCCAGAATGACTACAGTAAGCTGTGTCCTCTTTGTTGTCCGTTTTTCAGTTTTCTCCTCTGGCTGTGTTGGGCTCTGTTACTTTTTGCAGTGTACCATTACAGTTATCACCCCCCCCCCCCAACTTCCAACATCTACTGAAATTGAAAGTCCTGGATTCACTATTGAAATAAATTACATCTATTGTGTTTTTTTTTTCCTTTTACAGTTATATATTTATTTATAATAGCACCTGAAAACATTCATGAGTGAATATGGATTAACAGAGAGATTGAAGATTAACTTTTAAGAATTATCTGCAGTACAGCCATTTGTACTACCAGGTGCAAGCATTTGCATCAAATTTTTACGTGTTGGAAATCAATACTGTCCTGCAATTACACATCTGCACCATCTCTCATGTGCCCCGATGCTATTCTGCTACCGCCAGGTTGTATATCCGTGACCATTACCAAATGACTGGAACGGTTAGGGTGAATGACATGTTTATTGTTCTCCAACTGGACCGGATTAATGAGACATATCAAGGCAAGGTGGTAGGATCTCATTGGCATTAGAGGCCAAGTGGTAACAGGCGTCAGCATCATTTTAGCATTTACAAGAGCTCCACGTCCTGTGATGTATAGAGCCATTCAGCTTTGAAAGCGCTTCCTTCTCACCCAGTGTCTGATGCAATTGCAGTGATTTTAAAATCTCTAAAAGTACAATAATCATCAGTAGTGTTGCTGCTGTTATCATCAGCAGTAGAGTTACACTTGATAACTTACACATCACAGAGTATTGGTGTTTGAGTATGTGTGTGTGTATAACATATATAGCATAGCAACATACACAGTGATCACTAAGAACACATACAAAGCAGAAGGTCATAAGACAAACCATTGAGATCCATAGTGGTAAATGAGTCTTTTTCTGTTTTTAGGTCCCTTTAGAAAATTTACCTTAGAACTCTTTATGACAACTAAATTGCATCCAGCTGAATAAAATGTGACTGATTTGAACTAACTGTGGAATATTTCACACCCTGTAGTATTATTTTAGCAATTCTATTCTTATTTCTATAAAATTCACACTTAAATATTTCTCTGTACCTCTAAATAAACATCACCAATTAAAATACTGATAGCTTGTCAGTATATGTTAGATTGACACACAAATAGTTTTTCATGGTATACGCTCTAACGCTACTTCAGGCTAATGGTAGCTTTTGATATTTCTTATGGTCTTAAGGGGACACTTCTAGTATTTCCCTGTCTAAGCAGTGTGCAGTAGCTGGTTTAATTTTGTTTTGTTGTATATTTTTGGTATTGCTGAATATCAAAAATGTGTTTATTTTGTTGTTAAACATCTTATGTAAGGTCCTTGCATACTGTCATTCCGCTTGTTAAACATCCCATTTAAGGTCCTTGCATACTGCCATTCTGCTTGCCTCAGTTTCGATATGATTGCGGCACATTAGCTCAGTGAGATCTCTCAGACTGGAGGTACTGATCTCACCCTGGCTCAGTCTGCTTGCAGTTTGCAGGTTCTCTACCTGTTTACAGGAATTTCCACAGGGTACTGAGGTTTCCTGCCACAATACAAAAACTTGCAATTAGGTGAATAGGTGTCACTTTGTTGTGTGTGTGTTTTTTAACTGTTGGAATGTCATACACGGTGCACCTCATGCCCTGTGCGGCCTGGGTCTGCCTTCCAGCTCCCCTTGACCCTGAACTGAATAAGCTGTATGAAAGACAGACGGATGTGTGGCTCAATAATTATAATTTTCTCTTTAGAAAAATCATTAGCCCTCTTTGTGATATTCTGAGACAAAACTTTATAATCTAATCTGCTTATCAGTATGAATTAATAAAACATCTTCAGTTGCCATTCTACATCTATTGCTGCAATGTTTTTGCCAAGAAGTGCACTACACATCTTATTATTGGGGTCTGATGCTCAGGAAATAACCCACAAACATACAAACTGTAGCTTATTAAATTATTTTCATGTGTTCTTCATGCATTTTCTTTTTAACATTTTTATAGTCTGTGGATTTTTTTTTTTTTTGTTTTATTTTTACTCATGGTGTACAAAATTCACGCCAGAGCATATGGTTGGCTACAGTTTGCCTAACAACCCCCCTGGAAATCAAAATGAACTTCCCTCACTTTGTCAGCATTTTCAACACGATTTCCTTTTTCCCAAAGTAGTAAAAATAGTATTTCAAGTGTGTCTGTTTATAACGTGAGCAAGATAAGATAAGACAAAAATTTATTGATCCCAGGGGTGAAATTTTTGTTGTCTAGCAGCATTATAAAAATAGCTATAACTCCCAGCACAATACTCTCTCCACCCGTCTTCTAATCTCTTATGTTGTTAAGGATTGTGGGACTCCTGGAGTCTATGAGCCTATCCCAGCACAGGGCAGAAGGATGGGGTACACCCTGGATTGGATGCCAGTCCTTTTTGTGCACATACACATACCATCGTCAGGCAATTTCACAGTCAGTTAGCCTTGTAGCCTGTCTTTGGACTGTGGGAGAACAAAATACAATTTTTACATTTTTAGTTTTTTGATTACAGTCACAGGTTTTTAGAAGACCTGGAAACTGGTCCCCACAAGGTGAAAAAAGGGTATTCAACATGGTTTGGGGACATTTGGTCCCCACAATGTAACAAATGCCCACACACGCACACACAAACTGCAGAGATGAAACTGAAGCCTCCTATTCAGGCGACATAATACCCTCCCTACACCAACAAATAAAAAAGAAAATCAATTAATCAATCAATCAACTAATGAATTAAAAAGAAAAAAAAAACAAGAACGTATTCACGTTATAGGAAAATGACCCCATTAACTCACACAGGGCTTGGGTGTTTATCCTGTCCGGATCAGTGTTTCAGTGTGGGGGAGGGAATAAATGACGGAGAGCGTAACTGTTGTTCCAGTCCATGACCCCACCCCCCCGCTGGAATACTGCCTCTCTCTCAACCTTCATGAAACAGAAAGGAGAGCACAGCACAGGCAGTGGTCATTAAGCACAGTGAGGATAAATCGTCTGATGATGTAACTTAACTTCTGTTCTGTTTAGATCGCTGCCCTAGTTCTGAAGAAAAAGACTTTGCACTGACATACAGAACTTGCCCTTTCTGTAGATATTCAGCATTTAGACCCCTGACTAAGAGGGGAGATTTACATGACTTTACTGCAATTATTATTACATATTTATTCTATATCTCAGAATAGGAGTAGTCCTTTTTTTGTCATTTTGGCATTAATACTTTAATATTCTGCTTTAGTCTTATACAGGATTTGTAATGAATACATTAAAAATAAATAGCCACAGTAGAATACTTAATGACTTTGGATCACATTCAGTTAGGTATGTCAGGCAAAGCAACACTGTGTGCTGTGTTTTTGTAGGATTTTTTCCCCAGTCCATTATTTTCCCCTCCTTAAACAATTTGGAAGCTCGTTCATCATTAAATGACATTCCAGCCCAGCAGAGAAAAATTAACGTATGCCTTGCCACCAGAACGCTAAACACAGGTATCCCCCTTATTGTTACATAATCTTTCCTTTAATAAAGTTTTCATTTCATTATGGTTTTATTTCTGTTCGTTCTGCTTGTCTTGCTTAAGTGTTGAGTGGGCTATTAAATTGTTGAATTCAGCGGTAGGAAAAGAAAAAAATCAGTGATCTGCTCCCGATAGATAGGCGTCTTGCTAAATGCCTGTACGATTGTTGGGCATCAGAGTGCAAAGTAGAAGAGGAACTGGTCTTAATTTGAAATAGTAGAAATGTAATAAATAGTGGCAGACAGTAACGCATGCCTCAGTCGTGCCGCACAAAGTGGAGAGGCAGCGTGGGAGGTGTTGTGTGTTTCTGGCAGCAGGGCCTGCGCCCCCCTCCTCGCCTGGCTCTTTGCACTTTGGGACCGATCAAACTGTAATAATCACACAAACACGCATGACGCAGTCCTGGGTTCCCACAGATCCAGCTTACGGACTCGCAGCCCCCATCTCAGCAGTAGGCTCCTGTCATTTTTGGAGACCAGCAGCTCTTGGTGCTCCCTCTCTCTCTCTTTCCCTCTCTCTCTCTCTCTCTCTCTCTCTCTCTCTTTTCCTCTCTCTCTCTCTCTCTCTCTCTTTTCCTCTCTTTTCCTCTCTCTCTCTCTCTCTCTCTCTCTGTCTCACTCTCTTTCTCTCCACTTCTGATTTGAGGACAGAGTCACTGTCCAGCTTGGCGCATCTTAAGCCAGAGGCTGCTCAGTCGTTCTTTAATGTGTTTATTTTGTTCCCCTCCCAGACATTTTGTCAAATGGAGTAATTTGCCTCAGACAGGATGAGTGTGGGGCTGGAATAAAGCACCAGCTGGTGGCCGACCTTTGGCAAGGAAGAGCTGCAGCGGCAACAGATTGCGGCCCGTCTGGGCCTCCTTCCTTTAATCAAACCCCAGTGGTTTAACGGCACACTCCAGCCCTCACTGTGCTCTTTGGATTTCTCTTTTCATTTCGGCCGTGTGCCTCCCTAACTTCTCCGGGGTGTGTCACCATTACAAAGCTGGACTGGGTCTGGTTCTGTGAGTAGAGGTAGCGACCGTGCTGGTGGCTGCGTCACACGGGGAGGGTGCATGGAAAATGACCCAAGCCAAAGAGCAGCAGATGGTACAAATGTGGTAAAAAATCTACAATTTCCCCAAATTAACCATGTTTCCGACATGAAAGAGAGAATGAAACAAGACCTGAGAAAACACCTGCTTCTCCAGACATCAAAAGCTGACAGTGTGGATTTATGCATGGCAGCACTGGATTCTGAAGTATACTGGTTACCCCTGAGAGCTTAAGTGCTGATAGCCAATAAATTCCCTATAACATAAGTGTGTAGCTAGATGACTGCTCGTTGCCAAATGGGTTAATAATATGACTTTGTTCCCAAAAGCAAAACGGGCAAATGGGATTGAAGCTTATCTTTTCTGGCTAGCTGTATAGAGTCCTGTACAGTTCTTTTTTCTCTGATTGCACTTGTATAATATGAATAGTCGTAATTTTTTTTTCTTATATTTTATATAGCGATATCCTCAGATGCACATAGAATGCCATATGGCAATTAATTAAGGCTCATGCAAATGGTGCAGGCATGAATTCAACTAACTAATTGGCTTTTAACTTTTGTTGCTCCATACAGTGCCATCTTTCTGGGGTCTAGTAAACTCCGCCTGGAACCTCTGTTCAGTGGGAAAGCGACAGTCTCCAGTGAACATAGAAACCAGCCATATGATCTTTGACCCCTTTCTTACTCCCCTGCGCCTCAACACAGGTGGACGCAAGGTAAGACTTTAAAAGCCATTTTCCTGTGTTATGAGCGGAGCAGTGCAGATGGAGTGCTGAGGTGAGAGTGATGCGTGTCTGAACCAGGGCGCTGTTCCTCACAGCAGTCAATGGTGCAAGTTACCAGACTCTAAAATTTGGTGTATTTTCAGTTGTTTTATAAGAAAAAATATTATTGTTCATTAATCCTGTGTTTTTCAACCCAATCCTCGGGGATCCCATTTTTTGCTCCATCTTAGCTATCTGTAGGGATCTGGGAGGGAGCAAAAATGTGGACTATCTGGCAAGGAGCTGGGAAAGAGCAAAAACATGGACCATCTGAGCCTCCCCGAGGACCAAGTTGAGAAACATTTGGCTTGTCTGCTTCCAAATTATGAAAAGATTTTTTTGTTTTATATTACAGTGCTTTTTCTGCAATATTGTAATATTCATATAATAGTATTTCCACTGAAAGTTAATGCTTATGTTTCTTTTTTTCTGTTGTTGTCGCCATCAATACTGGCTAGCATGTTTTCTACACCTCATCTTCCTAATGTGTAGCCACGAGTTTGCTATAAAACTAAAAAGCCATAATGATATTTTCTATATGAAATATTTATGCATTTGGATATATTTCATATTTGAAAATGATAAAAATCATAAAAAAACTGACCTTTTTAATTTAAAATAATATAAAAATTATATTAAATTCTATCATCTTTAAAAAAAAAAAAAAAGCTAGACTTTCAACCTGAAGGACAAAATTTGACTAATTAAAGAAAAAAAAAATTCCGAACCTGAGCAAATATGTATAATATATGCAATTTTAACTGTACTTTAAATCATTTACAATCAGGGTTAAATGAACTTCAAGATGAAGTTCAAAAATGTGTTCAAGAACTTTTAAATTGTTTATGATTAAAAGGTGCTTTTCCCATTGGCATAATACTTTGGAGATGCTGCTTTCTGGGCTGTAGAAAATCTAAGCAAAAGAAAAAAAGCTACATTAAATATATTCTTCATCTTTCAGTCACACACTGGAAAATGCTAAAATGAAGGCGCTCTCTCAACACTTGGCGTATGCCAATTAAACTGAAAGCACTCTGTAAATCAGGTTCCATGCAAAACCTTGCTCTGTGTTATATTACAATAAAATTTGACCTTTATGGGAAGTCTATTCATGTGAGTGCCCTCTAACTATTTTTAAAGAAGCACTGCTATGAACAGTGTTATAACTGTTCTCCAGTGCTTCCTCGGTGTATTGGATGCTAATGAATAGTTCAAGGAAATTAAAATCTCACGTGAATGGAAAAACTAATTTATTAAGAGGAGACATGCACCGAGGTAATATGCATTGGACTGAAGGGAACACGATTTTTAAGTTCTGCATTAGTTGAATATTTCTGTGCTATATATGCAGCAATTACTTGAAGGAGCTGTAATTCATTAAATCTTTAGAAGAAAAAAAAGCAGGAACATTTGTGTCTTGTGAAAATCTTAAAATTGGGATGTGAAGTATTTTGGACCATTTTCAAAGAATATGAAAATGTCTTATTAAAAGGGACTTATGCATTGTAGAATGGAGCTTATTAACAGGGTGAAGTATTTTATAACCACAGGTAGCTGGGTCTTACTGAAGCTTTTCATATTGGTAGGTGTTGTTCTTTTAGGCAAATGTCATGTACGATTCAGTTGCAGGTATATTTCTGCTCTGCTTCATATTATGAAATAGAACCAGATTCCTGGTTAATATTGCATTTTATGAAGTACAGCCATGTTTGTTAAGAATTAATGTTTAAATCCTCCTTTTCTCCCCGCTTCCCCAGTTGGGATTAAGTGGTTACGGTGATGGATGGATGGATCCTGATTTTCTTTTTGGCACTGGATAGAGGACAACCTTCATGTGGATTTTGTATATAATATTACTAATGTGGTTAAGTCTCTGATCTGTGATCTACTGTTTCTGCTTTAATAGCTTTTTCTTATGTTCTTATTATAAGTTGCTGAAGCCAAGGTGAAAATGCTGCACTATTAATCTGTGTGGCGATTTGGTTTTTATATCCTTGGTGAAAGTGTAACACAGACACCAAACACATTTACATAATCACTGTCTTTTATCTTTCCATCTTCTTTTACGCAGTTAGGTTTTAAACACCCATTTTTTAAAAAAAGATGATGTGAAAACCATTTACTGTCATTGGGATGAAAGGTTGCATTGTTTTTTCATTGTTGTACAGTGTCATGGGTTATGGGCATATTGAAAAATATTGTACTACGGTCTATTCAGCTTTGATTGTAATTTGAGAACTAAGTTGGAGTTTTTTCCATTGGAATTTTGAAAAAAAGAGTATTTAACATGCAAGAGGCCTGGTTAGCCAGATGGTGTGTTCTTGAACTGTAGACAGGGAACACTGTGATGGCAATACTGAGTCACTATAATTACAGGGGAAACAAGGAAAGAAAACAAACACTGGCCCATGCCAGCAACTCCATACTTCTCTTTGGGGGAATACAACTCGCCCCCCTTTTCCTTAATAGGGTGACTTGTGTTTTGTGCACTACAGTATGTCTATTACTGATCAGCAAAATTTTTCCATTATTATTTACAGGAGAAAATGTGATTTTTTAAAAAAAATCTGGCTGCAAACTCCTCATGACTGAATGAGAAATGAAGTTACATTCCATGTTGTCAAGCATCTTGATCTTTGTGAACCTAAAAACACAATCCCAATGACCGGTATCTCCCCTGCATTATCCGGCTGTGTTTTTTGCTTTCGGCAAACTTTGTCATTGTGAAAATATTTTGGCGTGCATTTTCAACAGTATTTCCTTACTGGTGTATTTTCTTCCATATTTTACTTGTCAAAATATTTTATTCATGTACTTCTTATTTTTAATCTTTTTGTTGTTAGCATGCAAAAACACTAAAGTTTGTTGCCTAATTTGTCTATTAGAGCATCGAAATCTTATGCCATATTGCTTCATCACTGTGCATCATTTTGACTTCAGTTGGGCTTCATGTTCTTGAAGTTTGCAGTTTCTCCCCACAATCCAAAACATGCTGTGGTGAACTGGAGTTGCTAAGTTGTCTGTGTGATTGTGAATGGCGCGTGTGACCTGCGATGGGTTGGCACTCCATCCCTTGTCATTCCCTACTTTGCGCCAGTAGCTTTCAGGACAGGCTCCAGACCTCCATGACCCTACATAGGATAAGTGAGTATGGATAACGGATGGATGGATGGATATTTATGGATGGATAGTTATTCATAATGTACAACAGCTTGATTAAAACAAATGACCCCCCCCCCACAAGCTATTAAATAGCTCTTTTAAGAGGAAGAAATATACCAAAACAACACATATACAAACTAGGGGTTGTATTGGCTGATTTTGGTTATTGGGGGTTTACAGTCTTTTCATTCCCCCTGTAATTTATACCTATCAATTAAAACTACTCTTCAAAAAATTTGCATTTTGCATTACACAATGCACAGTGGCACAAAGGTTTCTATACAAGCATATATCCATCTATTTCTAGGGAGGGCCAGAGCCTATCCCAGGCAGCATAAGGCGGGGCCACACCCTTGAATGGGATCCCAAGGCATGGCAAGGCACAGAATGTGTACATGAATATGTAAACTTAAATCTCTTTATTTTATTTAATCGTTGCACATGTTATATTGCCAAAAATATTGGGATTTCCAAATCATTGAAATCAGGTGTTTCAATCACTTCCATAGCCACAGTAAAATCACAGAGTGGGGACAATGCATGCTGAGGTGCACAGTGTGCAGAAGTCACCAACTGTCTGCAGAGTCAATAGCTACAGACCTCCAAACTTTGTGTGGCCTTCAGAGTAGCTCAAGAACAGTGCATAGAGAACTTCATGCAATGGCTTTCCATGGCTGAGCAGCTGCATCAAGCCTTACATCACCAATTACAATGCAGTGGTGTAAAGCACGCAGCCACTGAACTCTGGAGCAATGGAGACGTGTTCTCTGGAGTGACATATCATGCTTCTCTGTCTGGAAATCCGATGGATGAGTCTGGATTTGGTGGTCGCCAAGAGAACGGTACTTGCCTGACTGTATTGTGCCAAGAATAAAGTTCGGTCGAGGAGGGATTATGGTGTGAGGTTGTTTTTCAGGAGTTAGGCTTGGCTGTTTGGTTCCATTGAAAGAATCTCTTAATGCTGCAGCATTCAAAGCCATTTTGGACAATTTCATTGTCCCAACTTTGTGGGAACAGTTTGGGGATGGTCCCTTCCTGTTCCAACATGAGGTCCATAAGGACATGGATGAGCGAGTCTAGTGTGGAGGAACTTGACTGGCCTGCACCGAGCCCTGACCTCAACCTGTTTGGGATGAATTAGAGCAAAGACTGTGAGCCAGGCCTACTGGTCCAACATCAGTTCCTGACCGCATACTGTGAATGCTCTCCTGGAAGAATGGTCAAAAATTTCCATAATCACCTTGTGGACAGCCTTCTCAGAAGAGTTTAAGCTGTTACAGCTGCGAATGGTGGGCCGACTCCATATTAAAGCCTATGTATTAAGAATGGGATGTCATTAAAGTTCATGTGTGTGTAAAGGCAGGTGTCCCATCCATCCATCCATTTTCCAAACCGCTTATCCTACTGGGTCGCGGGGGGTCCGGAGCCTATC
>JAABNY020000095.1:11486088-11499462 GCA_015164015.2 Brevimyrus niger | reverse complement strand
AGATAGATAGATAGATAGATAGATAGATAGATAGATAGATAGATAGATAGATAGATAGATAGATAGATAGATAAGATTGGTTAAAGATTTGAGCATCTAAAGAAATCTGTTAATTGTTGCATTTGTTCACAAGCTCAAAATGTGTATTACCATTAGATATCTTCCTCTTTCACCTAGTGCTTCTCTGCTTATAGGCATGATTTACACAGTTCTTGGTTCACTGGTACCTTGTAGGCATGATTCACAGTGTTCTCGGTTCCTTCAGACATGCCTTATACCTTTCCTTTTGATCTCAATAGTGAGCATCTACTCAAAAACTGAAAAGCCTTTGGAGAACGAAAAGTTTTGCATTAGAACTATTAATTAGACCAATGTGTTGATGAGTTTCTTTTCAGTGTTTCACGTGGGTGATGCCACTGAGCTGTAAACCAGTTACAAATTTAGAACCTTGTACATTTCCTCTCCTGAAGTAAAGCCCAGCATAGCTCAGAATGTAATGAGCGTGCTTGGATATTGTTCTAATCTGGTCCTTGTGGGCAGAGAAGAATATTCTAGTCCCAGCGCACCGTCATTGCGGACTGGCTGGGAAGAAGTTGGGAAAAAAAATGAAGCCTAAACATCAAGATGATGATAATGACTACAGAGTTTAGTGTTATTAAAAACTTGGGAATATATATCAAGGTATTTCAGTGACAGATGGTTACTTTCAGTGTAGTAATGTGGTATGTAGCATGTAGCTCTGTGATCTGTTCCCAGGTACAAAGGTGCCAATGTTTGTGAAGTCGGATAAGACAAGGCACAGTTAGTATGCCAAGGAGCAAATGCTACTTCCTCTGCAACAGTAGGGTGCTCTTTTTAACATCTGGGTTGTCTTTGAAACATCCAGATGTGAGCAGAGGAACATCTGTACTTCTACCTTTGCAGTCTCTCTGAGACGGACCAAAGTGACAGATTGAAACTGCCCAAGCCTAGTGTTTTTTTAACCGTTTTTTCTGCTTCATCAAGCCATCGCATGGGGAAAGCTGTCCTGAAGCCAGCGAGTATGTGTCAGACAGATGGGGACACAGCAGGCAGATAAACGCTGATATTGTCATGATCAACACTTATGCGGAACAAGTGCCAGGGCTGAGATGGTGGGAAAAAAAATAAGGCACTAAAGAAAGAACGCAGCTGCCTGCGTGTCTGGGGAATTCTAATGATTCATAAGGTGCTGTGTGTACGTTTCTCCAGCTTTCAATTTGCCGAGCGGCACCAGAGTCATTGTTTTTTAAGGGTTGCACTGGTAGTAAGCTATTTCCTCTTGTTCTGGAGCACTGCGAATAGCTGGCTAATCCGCTGCGGAGAGACAGGAGTGGCAAGCACGTTTGGTATGGAGGGAGAAGGCTGGCGCTCGCGTGAAGCAGACAGTTTAAGACAGTTTAATGGTGCGGTTAGGATAGCGCCGCACCCGCGTCTCTCTCTCTTCCTTCAGCAGCATCATTTGTTGTGACATCCTCAAGGCTTTCGCTGGCGAACCTAGGATATTTTTCCCTGAACCACAATAGCACTGCACCTGTGAAAGCTCAATGCCTGCTGCCAGACTGCCCCCCGCCCCCCTCCTCCTTCCTATCCCCCCATGCCATTGTTCACTTTAACACCTTCTGGTAGCTGTCCTGTCGTTACAAACAGAGACTGGGAGTGCATTTGACTACAATGAATAGTTAGGCCAGTCACATAACGAGACCACTTTGAACTGATGTGTTATGTCTCTCTCTCTCTCTCTCTCTCTCTCTCTCTCTCTCTCTATATATATATATATATATATATATATATATGTGTATATATATATATATATGTATATATATTTGTTATGATGTGTTATGTCTATATATGTGTGTGTGTGTGTGTGTGTGTGTGTGTGTGTGTGTGTGTGTGTGTGTGTGTGTGTGTGTGTAAGTGAAATGTTGGCAACAGGAAGTGGTGCTATTTTTGCTGTAGCCTTTAAAGCGTGTGATACGATGCCTGTGCTTTCAGCAAATATGAAAATGTTCTATAGTTACCTACGTGAATGCAGAAGATAATAATGACAGTGACATCAGCCACTCACTGCCGTGCTTTCCTACTGCCAGCAGTTTTGCCTGCTTGTACGTCACTTGGTCTGAGGAAGAGGGGTGTGTTTTGTGTGTTTGTTTGTTTAAAGAAACAAACAAACAAACATTGAGAAGGCAGTTCTCCGGGGGGTTTAAAAACTCTACAACATGAGGGTAGGCAGAAGAGGGGGCTGAGCTTCCGTAGGTCATCCCCGGGCCAAGCATCATGCTGATGTCACCTGGCCACTCTCTCAATGCTCTGTTTAGGAGGCCCCTGCTCCGGCCGCCATGAATCTGACAGGCTGGCAGGATTAAAAGCTTTTCTTGCCCTCTGTTCTGTGCCATTAGCGCCGCGGACGCGGTGCCCTTCCCGTGTCCCCGCGCGTTCTGCCTTTCGCCGGGCGCATGCGTGAGACGGCGGGGAGGAGGAGGAACGCCGCCGGGGCATGACACCGTGCCACGAGATGTGCCCCCGTGCTGTGAGAAATGTTAGTCTGCGTGTCACTCAGCACAAACCGCAAACTTATAATGAGGCTGAAGCTGGTGCCTTTCGCCCATTGACCCTGGTTACACACGGTTCTGAAATGTGTCCTGGGCGATCAGATCATAAGTAGCCGAGACACATCGGCATCTCCAAGGGATCCAGCAGACCAGTGGTGCTTAGATTTTGTCACTGACCCGCGCACAGTTATTGTGACCTTGTCGGGGACACATTAGGAATGTCTACAATACAAAGTGTTGTCAAATGCATCTCCGACCACCAATGCAAATGGTTTGAGTGATCAGATCATAATCTGTCCTAGTGGTCGTTTACACTTGTATTTAACACCGTTCACTTTGCCTAAAATGCATTTTAAAACCAAATGTGAATGAGGCCATTGTTATGGACTTCTGAGTCCTGTCTTTGTAATAATTTTGTTTAAAAATTTTATGTTGATTGTAATTTTAGGCAATAATATCAGCGTAAATATACTTATAGTATGCTAAACAATTAAATATAACACCGGCAAGGAAAAGAAAGATGAACAGAGATGTGTTTGATGGGCAGCTTTGAATGGGGTACAGTAATGGTTTTCCAGAGTTTTTTCCCCTCTGGCTTTGGCTGTGACATTCACTTGTTCCATCCCAAGCCCAGGTGTTTCCCTATTACTTGTTTATTTATTGTTATGTTTTGAACAGGCCTATCTCGAAGCATAAAGGCTATTTGGTGCTTGTTTTGCAGGCTAACATTTGAATGGCTCTTTAAATTTTTAATCATTATCATGGTCTGTGTCAAAAGCTTAAGATGGAGTTTCGGGTACAACTCATCGCTGCCCATTTCAGAAACGGTTTCTATCCTCAAGTCAGTGTCCTGTCAGTGACCCGTCTGTGTTCACCCACTGCATACCCATCGCATTGCAGCGTGCTGTAACCTCTCTCTGTTCACCCACTGCATACCCATCACGTTGCAGCGTGCTGTAACCTCTCTCTGTTCACCTACTGCATACCCATCGCATTGCAGCGTGCTGTAATCTGTCTCTGTTCACCCACTGCATACCCATCGTATTGCAGCGTGCTGTAACCTCTCTCTGTTCACCTACTGCATACCCATCGTATTGCAGCGTGCTATATTGTCAATGCACTACATGCACTTCCTCAGCTCTGTTTCTGTTGACCGGGTGGCCTAATGGATAAGGTGTCTAATTTCAAACTAGAAGGTTGAGGGTTTGAGTCTTCAGGGTTAGAGTTCTTTGGGGGTGGTGTGTTACTCTGCCGGCTATGCCTCTGTGTTTGTAACCAGAAGGTGTCGGTACAAGCCTGCCGTCAGCAGTAAAGTTCACCTGTGTGTGAGCTCTGGAGTAAGTTCGTAACCCCCAGCTCCCTGGGCTAACCCTCTGTAACCACCAGGCTTGCATGTGTGTCACATGGAGAGCACGATGAGTACAGGGAAAAGAGAATTTCCCCATGGGGGTTAATGAAGTATCACTTTTCCATTGTATTATTGTCTTTTTGCACAATGCTCACAGTTCCCTCAATCAAATAAATTACTTACTTCATACTTATATTACATCAGCTGAATCATAAATTGCAGTCATGACCTGTACTGTTGTTTGCCTCCCCCAAATGTTGGGTAAGATGTCCAGTGTTCCTTAAATTCATGTAACGATGACACTTGAGACACCCTGCCACCCTCTAGTCACACTTTTCGAGCTCAGAGACTCTTTGCGACATGTCTTCTTGTCCCTGTCTCTTTAATTATTATTTACTGCGAGTCCCGACTCTCCTCCCTTTTAATCAGACTACAGAGCAGTCACGCAGAAACCCTGTTTCGGTTTCATTTGAGTCCAGTGTGATTTCACTGTGTCCGCCGCTGTGTGTTTCCTCATTAGGATTATAAATGCAAAGTTGGCCATCCCACAAGGGACCGTCCTGTTATACCACACTAAGCCAAATGCTTATCCTGAAACTCCTTTATAATATCCAGCTATTAAAGATGCACAGCCCACGAATAAAAGTGCAGAGTCATTATAGATAAGGCTGTTAAGTGATGTTGAGTAATGTGACTGATATGTGACCATATGGTGAGGTTCCCTTCAACAGATCATTTTACCAGATTGTGTCTTTCTGTGCCTCTTTCAGGTCTACTATCTGATTTTTGACATTTGTTTCCTTTGGATATTTTTCTTTCTAAACTTGGCAATTAAAAACCAGCAGTTTATTTTTCTTTTCCTCCTGCCCCATATTCTGCTTCTCCTGCTGGGGATGCCCCATTTTTACACTCATTTTGGCTCTGCCAGCTTCATCCAGTTCGACTTCCTTTACTGTGGCCAAGTTCCAAGTGTGCTTCATGCTTTGATAGCCAGCCTGCCCCGTGAGCCTGGCCCCCCTCCCCCTCCTCACTCCTGGGTGTTTTTCAATACTGTTCACCCTCCCGTTATGCTCTCTTGCCAGGAGAGCCCCTCTGGCGACCACTCCCTACCCACCCCTGCTGCGCTTGGGAGCCGACCGCATAAGATCCACGTCTTCTGCTACACCAGTTAGGGAATCTGCTGGGCACAAAATCAGCAGGGCGATCTCTTTTGGAGAAGGCAAAAGTAAAACCATTTAATTCCAGCTGAAAACTTCTCCTCCTTTACGGGACTGAATGAGGAGCATTTGTATTGAAAGATGAGAAGGACTTGTTACATCACTGATATCAAAATGATGAAAAATCAGCCGCTTCTGTTTTTTTTTGCATATAATAAGCAATAATAATAATAATATTGACACTTTATTGATCCCTGTGGGAAAATTCTCTTTTCACCTCCCCCTTGTTGCTCTCAGTGACGCACAGACACACAAGTAGGTGAGGGCGAGCTTGGCAGCAAAGGGCCGCCACCTGCAGTGGCCCCCATGGGGCCGGGGGTAAAGGGCCACACTCAAGGGCCCCTCGGACATGAGACTATGAGCCAGGCTCAAACCGGCGACCTTTCGATCGAGGGCATAGAGATTTAGCTCACTGAGAAAATGTCAATATGAAAACACGGCTCCTTAACTGTTTATCCGAGCTGTTTATAAATCCTGCCTTGCTAGGTAGCTATGTCCTTACATTTAAAAAAACAGGAAAAAGTTGGGCTTTTTTATTTTTTGCAAGGAGGTGATAAAGCTAAACCTCTGGGAAATCATCTGCCAAGGTAAAGCGCTCCTGATTTCTTATTGTGTCATTAAGGGGGCGGGGGGGGGGGGGTGTGGGTGATGTGCTTTTCACTTTTTACTTTCTGCACTGTCAGTAATTGCTGTCCATTCCTGCAAGGTTGTTAAATGTCATGTGCACTGACTGTAAAATTGGAAATGAAAGAATTATAAATAATTGAAAACAGACACTTAACCTTTGCGTGCAATAATATGATGATGTTTATCAGGGAAGCCATTAGAAAAACAAATGACAAATTAGTATAAAATATATTATCTGCTTTTGTTCATAAAGTTGTTCAACAAGCAGCAACACATATCATGAAAAATAATTAGGAATGTGTAGAAAGATGTTTCTTCCAGGCAGACCCAAAACGCAAGATTGTAATCTCAATTAATAGAAGTAACCTTTGTAGTGAATAGCATTGGGTGTCCACTAATTAGTTGCGGGTGAGGATTTATTTTAATTATATAACCTTTAATTAAATAGGAAGGTCAAGTTAGAACCCATTTATCATTTAGTGTGACACAAATCGGAGGATGGATGCAAAGAACTGTGGTTACAGCCAAATGCAGTTTGGGTGGCAGAGTAGGAAACCTTGGTACCACCTTTGAAAGCCCCACTCTGCAAAGAGTACCATGGGATCCTTAATGAGCTTCTTAATTAGTGTGAAATGAATAGAGTTATATAGTTGTTATTTAGGGGAAGACGGTACAGATTCTTCAGCTAAACAAACTTAAAGACACATACCAGAGTTTTTATCATTTGATATCACAACACAACGTATATCACAATCTTATTATTATTCTTGCGATTATTTACTCACTGTTGTCAAGCGATATAAAGTTAAGGTGGTTAAATACAGCAGGCATCCATCCAGGGAGGAACACAGACTTGGCCGTAACAGCCCAAGTCCGCCCTGGGAGAATGTAAATTTCAGTGGAAAATGAGTATTGAGCAGCATCGGTGCCCCCATCTCATCACGGATGGATAGTGTGTGCTTGATGAAGCTAACAGAAATATCAACAACGAGATCCTGTGCTCTTTGTCCAGGCCTGCCACTCATGTCAGGTGAAGGTTCTTCATGTTTCAGTGAACAGTATATATTGGATGCTCTTTGTGCTGGATTTTAGCTAAATGCTAAATTAAACATGTCCAAGGATAAACAGTAATTTCCTATGCTCCATAGCATGAAGTGAATCGGATAAGAATCTCTCTATGCAGCAGTGAGATGGAAAATTGAAATGGAGCCAAGTGTTGTAAAATTGGAGTGTAATGTTCCCTCAAAAAGACAGCCCTTAATTACTTTGTAAATATACATCTTCAGTGACCCAATTCAACATGGAAATTGATTTATACTTATGTTAAAAAACGAGGTTTTTTCCCCTTAACCGAGGCTACAACATGTACTTGTGCTGATGTTGACAATATAGCGATCATCCACCCACATGTCCTCTGCTGTGGTGGGTGTGTGTGTGTCTGAGAGGTTTTTAATTACTTTAAACAAGTTACCAAAAGGTATAAAGGAAGCATAATCACTGTTATGGGCTTGTTTATGCATAAGTGCACTGCATACGAATCTGCATGCATGCATCACAACAGATATGTCTCAAATTATAGCAAGGGTCACAAGTGACTAGAAAGGTCATCATTACTGCATCTACAGAAAAATCTTCCTTGTTTCATAGTATTCCTCTGATGTCACCTGAGGAAATGTTTGTTCTGATTTGTTTTGGTTTTAATGAAGAGTAAAATTTGCAAGCTCAGGGAATTTTCTTTTCATAATAACCCACTATAGGTATTCTTGGCTGCCATCCATCAATTAATGAGTGCAGCATTCTAAAAGGGTCCCGCTACACATCTTATATTTTGAAAGCTCAATTTCCTATCAAACCCAATACTACAAAAAGTAGTACAGGTGATGAATATATCATACTAATAGTGGGAATAGTGCAAAGCTGTGAAGTATAAATAAATGCCAATTATGTCAATTTAATAAACTGTCATGTCAAAAGTACCTCCCTTTTCTATGAAGAAAATGAAAAGGGTTAGTTTTAGACTGGCATTTAAAACTGAACATTTTTTTTTGTATCTCCAGTGCCCTGACAGTCCTGAAAAAGTGGGCAGAATAAAGACAATTATAAAGCTTATAATGCCTAATTAATGGAATTTACCCTTAGGCATGGGGGGAATGTGCAGCTCTGAGAGCTTACAGCACAAGCCCATGTCTTCAGCAGGTTCAAATTGAGCAGGACATCTATATTCCTCAGCAGGGTTCCCAGGCAGTGCTGGGAAGCAGGATCACAGAAGCAGCCCCCCGCCCACTTCCACTGGGGAGCAAGCTTGACGGTTAGCCAGCACATTAGCGCTCATCAAAGTCAGTCCTTATTCTACAATGGGCTTGAAATCATTATCCGCGACGTCTTCAGTGAGCTAACACAGCCAAAAGTTGCTACATAGTACCCTTGGTTGAAGTCGGGCTGCATTTTTTGGCTGGAGGATGCTAATGCTTTTATCCTCATGTGGAGCATATTATGTATATTGTATCTGTGCTTTTCCAGATTTGTGAGCCCAAAGAATCCAGAAATAATATATTTTTGGCATCAACAGTTAAGTTGAGAAATTGTCTGTTTTGAAAAGTGATGGTGCTTTCTCGAACTACATTAATGAAACTGAAAACTATGCCAGGTGAAATTATTTTTAGGTAAAAAGCAGATCAGCTCACAATTTCATTGTATATACAGATAACTATGCTCCATTCGTAAATGTTTGTAATTGCATTTTAAAAGTTCTTTGTAGTTAGTCACCAATATTGTCATTGTCAAAGCCACAGGGTCTGACCTAAATGTTTAAAATGCATATCATTTTTCACTGAGCCACTAGCATTGGTGTCCAAAAATATAAGCCAGACAAAAACGACATGTCATAAACACAATGGCAGCTAATATTGACCATTTGACAACACTCCAGTCAGCATCAAGGGACATTTCCATATTTTCACTACATGAGTATTACATGTGGCAGTTCAAGGCAAAGATGAGATACGTCTATAAATTCCCCATGTACTGACCATAAATCTTGCTCCGACTGTCCTTCACCACAGTACCTCCTGTTATTATCACAGCCCTAGCTGTGCTGCATGCGCTGGTTGGAGCGCATGGCGTTCTGCAGCTGCGATGCTGCTTGCAGCCTTCACAGTTCCCTTGCCTCGCTTTCACACTGCCTACGGGTGGTGATGTACACAGGCAAGCTATGAATGGATCACCCTGAGCAGATGCAGAGTAGTCATGCACACCACCTGCATTTTACCTGGTCCTGGTCTTGACCCAGGCCTCCATTTGCAAACATGTGCAAAGACTTGTGTTCATTTGAATTTGTCACATTGATATTATGCTGCGTCACTGTTCTCCTCTGCACCCATGTCTTTGGCCTTCATAAACCCACTTCAGCCACCAATTCACCATATCTGGCTTGCCATCGTCAGTCCTCTGTCTCATGTCTGCATTAGAGAGCCAAAACCATGGGTGCCAATTCCACACTGGCATACTACATCAATACCGGCACTAATGACCAGCGCAACATGCTGGGGCGTGATTTTATAGCATCACAAGCACACCCTGGTGTCCTGCCATCAAGCCTTCATTTGATTTTATTCTTCACAAGGTTAGGGACAGAAAAAGAATGGAGGTATTTCACTGAAATCCTTCTGCTCTTTTTTTTTTGCCGAAAGTTTTACCTACAGTGCTACATGTATCCACAACAATTTAATCTTCTTTATTGCCTGCTCATTAATCCAGACTCAAGAGCCAAATCCATAATCCAGTACAATGCAGGGGAAAACAAGCGCTTCGAGTCCTGGTGTTCAGGGTTACACTATACATCAACTGTGTTGGATGATCTGTAGGAAAAGTGTCTTCAAAGTGCCTTTAGAAATTTTCAGGTCTTAGACCTGCCAATTGAATCATGTCCGCCCAACGCATAATAATTTTACAAAGAAACTGAGCATGCAAAATTAATACTGAATTTCAATGGCACTGCGATGATGTGATTTCTAATGGTTGGTCTTAAATTTAAGGTGTAAAGAAGAGTGTCAGGTTAGATGTCCGGGCTGCGCTAGCTAGGTAAATTGGAGCAGCTAGAAGGTGAAGCCCCTGATCCGTGTCGCACACGTAGCAAACAATGCTTCTGTGAGTGAAGTTAAACTGCACTTGACTGTGAGTCCAGTGCTTGACAGTGGCATCTCCCCAGCGACCGGCTTGTCAGAAATGGCTCCGTACTCACCCGGGAGGGAGTGGACAGGAACAGCTGGCCCGCGTTTGGCAGCGAAGCCAGCGTGCATCGCGGAAATCTGTGTGACCTAAGCCAAGGCACGCTCATACCCCCAGAGCTGGAGTGGTTCCAGAACGGCAAGCTGCTGCTGGGCCGAGGATCCACCGCGTAGTGTGTAGTGCATAAACACACCCTCTGCTACACACTCCCTTGATTCTTTGATAAACAAACGCACAAGTGCGCTCCACAGACAGAGGGCCAACAGTTTATGTAGCCTGCTGAAATTTGTATGTCGCTGAATCATAATCTAATTACAAAGATAAATGCACACACCTACTTTGTCTCAGTCAGAAACATGAAGGTCATACGTGTGGATACACATTAAATTATATTTACATCTGTTATACGGTTGGTGCCGGTTGGACTCACATACAGACACAAGCCCACGGGAATTAATTTTTGTCACGCAATTCACAGAGCCAAATTCTTCCAACTCTACTAGTATTTTTATATCCATGTGTAATAGCAGAGAGAGGTTTTTGTTTTTCTGCTGCCCCAAACCTTTTTGTTTAGATGCGAGTGAATGCGGTGTTATTGCAGTAATCCTCTGGCTTTAATACAGGAACATTGGACATGGGAGGTGTAATGGGACATGTGGGCAGTGGGGATCTAAGGTGTTTTGCTGAAAATTCAAAGGAATGTGAAGAATTTCTGTGAGGTCATGTCTGTGATTTTCAAATCGGATCACTTCTTCACATCACACATGACAGTGGTGAGTGCAAAACTTGCATGTTTTAAGGAAATACCGCAAATTTTACATATAAATTACAAATAGTGTGCAAATGAATAAATAAGCACAATGTACAGTAATACAGTAATTACTACTGTTAGATGCACAGACACTATGACCAGTGTAGCTTGACAACTCTGCCCTGTGGATAGGAGTATGAATGCGATGTGGATGAGGAGGACAGTGAATGGCATTGCTGGTTTCCCTGCGGTGTGCTTTAACAAGGTGTTTATGGTTGTAGTGAAGTTTTTTTTTTTTCTTGTAATACCATTAACGAAATGACAGAGGAAAAATTCCTGGATCAAGGATTAAAACCTGATACATTTTACCCCCAGTGCATGCCTGCGTGCTCTGTTCCTGGTTAATGCTATTATAACAAAGTGCGGGTAATGAGCTGTAACCAGCTTAGCGCCACAGTAGTGACGGCACCCCAAAGAGCAACTGGCTTGCATGGTGATTTTTATATATTTTTTTTTTTTCACAAAATTGATTTTTGACTGTTACACAGGGAGGTTCAGTTGACTCGACACAACCTTACTTCCTTGTCTCAGTTGCTGAGGACGGCGCAGATTGCCAGAACTGAAAGAGTAAGCAGGAAGCAGGGGTGTGAGTCAGAGAAAAGTCGATACATTGTTACCTTATGCCCTATGCCTATTGCATGGACATGATGAATTAATAAATAATTGACAATTAATGAATAAAAAGACTATCATGAATGATATTAAATGATATTACATATTACATTTCTGGGGCTTTCCCTAGCGACGGTAGCCATGAAAATATGATTTCTGTGAAGATTTGTTGAATGATCTTTGAAGTTCTCTTGGGGACTCTTGATTTATTCCTAAAAACCTAATATCAAAATCACTAGATAGGCCATTGATCACCATTAACCTTGCTCTCGATATTCTGACCCTGTATGTCGCAACCAGTGTGAATTATATTGGCAATGATATCCAAGAGAACACCGGGAAGGTGTATATTCAGAAATTCAAAATTTCAGCATTGATTGAAATATTAGATCTGAAGTGAGAAAAAAAAGAATTTAGTCGACCATGTAATGACCATACAGGAGTTACTTCCAGATGTCTCTGTGGTACACCTGTTCTGCATAGTTTCTATGTTTTGCAAAATAAATATGATGCTGTTGGTTCCATTTTGTTGGAATAAATAATTTAAGGCAAAAACATTGGGACTAGTGCCCCTGTGCAACAACTGAATTATCATGTTATGTATGTTAATACGTGTAAGTGAATAATATATACAATAATATATTACATATTATTACAAGCTCAGTACTGCGGTCCAATAGTAGATAAACACATTGCCGTATTTCCCACTTGAAGACAAAAGGACGGTTTTACAGCTTGTCTGCTTCCCCTATAAATATCATGCAGTTCTATGTTGCATGCTGAGGAATAAATTGTCCAGAACAAATAACCATGTGTAAGTACATCACACATACTCAGGTTACACTGTTAGAGTGTTGTCAACCCCAGGTATTAAGGCAACAGTGTGGCTGACTTCCAAAAATCGTGAAGCTCACCTGAGTAAGGTAAACCTTTAGTTTAGCATCATGCTATGTCTGGCAGTGCAGGTTCAAATGAACACTCAGTTCAGCACCTTGTACAAACACACGGCAAATCCACGAGACGAGCGAGTAATCAGCCATCCAAACCAAAACACACTGACTCAGTCACACACTGATGAGTGAGTAATCAGCTGTCTATAGCAGATGAGTAGACACTAGTAAGTGTTTACCTTACTGTCAATACAAGGCTGTCAGACACATATCAGTATCGACCATACACAAATTGAGCATTGAGTTACGGTCTTTCCTGATAGTGCCTGGTAACCCTCTTTGTCAATTGCACACTCATACTGGATTGAGGCCTTACATTTAGTAATATAATAAACAGTAATTTCAAGCTGCTTTTATTAAACCAGTCTTTACCTCCCACACATCATTTACGTTATAGAGAGATACATAAATTTAAATAATTGTACATTTAGATGTGTGGTCCTTTAACAACTTGCAGATTTTGCTGTTGAGAGTGGCATGGACAGTGCACCTCCACAAGACAATACAATTGTAGATATGACGACAATGGAATAATAACACGATACTGCAGCTTCACTCCATGGGAGCCCTGTGTATTACTGTCAGTAAATTACAGCCAGATAGCCTTACACTAGTGATATGCCGCCAGATCTTCACAGAAAAAATGTGGAGGCTGTCTTACAACATGGATTACAGTGCAGTTTCACATCTGACCTATAAATACATATATATGTATGACCCTGCATAGGAGAAATGGATATGAAAATTGATTGAATGAATGTATAAAAATACACGGTTACACTCTTGTTCAAAGCAAAACCCTCCCTTTGTTTTAAAAAAGAAAACTTATAAAAAATACAATAAAAAGAAAAATACTGAAAGGGGTGTGTGTGTGTGTGTGTGTGTGTGTGTGTGTGTGTGTGTGTGTGTGTGTGTCCGTCCGCACACACCCTGTGCTCTTGTGCCCTCTGCAGTCTCGGATAAGCTCCATGCCATCTCACACCCCTAACGAGTACAGGGACGTACTGTGATC
>JAABNY020000095.1:11446105-11461572 GCA_015164015.2 Brevimyrus niger | reverse complement strand
TGCTGTAAGAGTTATGCATATTTGTTTCACATAGTCTCGAAATACACACAGAGACAAAAAAAGTGTCAAAATTAATGTGAAATATTATATACCAATATAACCTATTTAACTTCAGATATTTTACACATATGTTGTCATACTGTCCTGTGAAAGTGGCTTCTTCTAGTGGCTTCTATTATATATAGGTATTTATAGTGAATTATAGATAAAAGCTTCACAGAGCATTCAAATTGCATAATAAACAAGGCTATAATGCCTTTTTATAAATAGTTATAGCTGTGTGTATAATACTTTATGAATGCATTATAATGCATTATGAAGGTATTTATAATGCGCTACATACAGGTGCTTTAAGTAAAGTGTTGCCAATATATCTTATTTCTTGTAAGGTGATGATATGAAAAAATAGTTCCACATGACTGTGTGGGTATGTGACCTGTGATGAACTGGCAGTCTGTCCAGGGTGTACCTTGTGCCTTGGGCTCCAGGTTCAGGATAAAATGTTGAAAGTTGGATGGATTTACAAAGATTGTGAAACTACTTTAGTAAGTATTCTGTATTTATAAGAGACAGGCAAGGCCTGAGTGGTGCAGGAATCGGAGGCTGTCTCCCAGGTCTCCGGACACATTTCCCGAAATGGGCAGGTTAGCGACACATTAGTCCAAGGATGTCCCAAGGGTGGGCACAGGATCTAGGAAAGCCCAAGGGCACCCAGGGAGAAATGAGTGCCAATTTTTTGTAGGGAAAAGTGCTAGCACAAGATTGACAGTGCAACAGAGTGCAACGGATTTTAGCCTCAACAGACATTTTTAGCTAAAGCAGAGTCTCAAGTTGAGCAATGTAACATTTATATTGCTAAACTGCAGCAGTGTTACGAGCTATAAAAGATATACTAGGACTTAAGAGACTATATTTGCCTTATACACGGTTGGTGACCTACATTACCAGGTTTTGGTGCTCTGTAGCTATACGTCAGCTTCTACTTCAGTTTTAGTTGTGTAATTTAGCGGACAGAAAGCAAACTGATGGAGGACTGTACTCTTTATTAAAAACCAGATGGGCAACAGAATTTGGGCTGAGTCAAATGCTTTGTTTGCACAGTAGAAGCACCAGCCAGTGCAAAGAGCAAATATCATGGGTCCAGCAAGGAAGCCGAAGTGAGTGAATCATTTGGAAGTGACTTTTGTAGAGAACAAATCTCAACCAATACACTCTGCAGTAGACACAATGAAGAGTCCTGACAATGAAGATAGGACATGTCTGTTTAGATTTATTTCAGTGTTACTGTTTTTTGGACTGTTTTAGGCAGATATTTACCACAACTTGGTGTCTGAAAGGGTTTCCTCTGTCCATCTTGCTTAGCTGAGCCGTGTCATTGGCAGCTTAGTGTGCTGAGGGCTAACAAGGTGACTCTCTGTGATGCATTCCTGGTCAGGTGGGGGCTGTATCCCCCATTGCTGCCTGCCGCACGTCCTGTAGGTATCAAGGACGAGTTTTACACTACTGAAAAATATAATAAAAAGAACTAATTACTGCAATTTATTCTCTCTCCTTAAGAAAAAAAATATATATTCCTTGGGCTACTCATGAATAAGTTTTGTTATTGTGAATGACACTGATAATGTCCCTGAAATATGTTTCTGAACTGAGCTGCATCTAGTATGCGCATTAAGGCTAGGGTGCTTTTCAAAATCAGTTAAAATGAAGAACTAACAAAGAACTTAAGAAATAAGTAGAACTCTTTTCTTGAGTTAAATTTTTGGGGCCGGTTTCTTTAGAAATAATTTTATTTATTATTGTTTTTTTATTTTTTATCAAATTAAAAAAGCTGAAGATGCGTACTTAATGAAGGGCACATATAGATAACTAAATCACAGTGGCTGCAGCTGAGTTAGCTGTACCAGTTCAGTTATAACATTCATTTTTGATGTTCACAACATTTATTTGTTGAATTTTTCTTCCATGTATGACAGTGAAACTATGTGAAAGTACATATTCAGTATATGTGGGCGTCACCTAAGCTAGTAGCAGACTTCTGACACCACACCGGTCATTGCTCCCTGCACTGGAAATAAATATTTCATAAGCTCTTTTGAATGAGCTCCCCTCATTGAATTCCTGTTCTTTCATAAACTGCGCAGGCTACCATACCTTGGGGAGGGATTTAATTTTTAAGGGTTGACATTTTTGGTGTAAATAAAAAAAATTGTAATAATAATAAAAAAATCAGAGAGGAGGGACAAGGAATGCATGTATGAAGTCACAGAGCAGGCATTCATAATGAATATGTGAATATGAGCTGAGGAACTCTCTGGTGAAAGCAGGCTGGATGGGTGATGCTGCAACTATGTCATTATTATTTTTTTTTTACTTTTTGTATTTCTGCTTCTTTGTTGTTTAGCCGGTCTCATACAAACGTCTGAGTTTTTTTTTTTTAGCTATGTTTGAGTTAAGCCTTTAAGACCCAAAAACTTTTTATTGTATTATGTGGTAAATCAATGAAGTTTTGGGGATGAAACCTTCTAACTTCTCCATTTCAGTCATTGCCGGGCAGCAAGCCAAAATACCCTCAGATAGCCTCACCTTATCTGCCGGAAAAAAAGTGCAACACTACACCGCGGATGACTTTCCTTAAATCATATTTATGTTCTTCTCTCTTCTTTAATCCACAGGTCCAGCTAATACATTATAACCATGAGCTGTATACTAACTACACAGAGGCAGCAAAAAGTCCAAATGGATTGGTGATTGTATCTATATTCATGAAGGTAACAGCATCAACTCCTCCTTCATTCACTGACCTCAGTACAAATTCCTGTGTGTCATGTTCATTCCTTAAGGAGTACATTCACAGTATTTTTATGTTACCATTGCTTACACCGACTTATTTTATTCATCAAAAGGTGGTATAATTTATTCATGTAGTTAGTTGATAGACTTCCTTCTTACCTAAGGAAGGAATGCACCATGTCTTTCATACCTTATTTACCTATTTCATACCTTATTTAATTTAATTTATTTTAATTAATTTCTTCATTTATCTGTTTTATTTAATGGGGAAATGGTAAATAATGATGTATATATGTACTGAAAGTATCACTCTGAATAGGCTTCTCAGCTATGGCTCACCATACAGCATGAACCTCAGGAGGTCAGGGTGAAGTTTGGACATTCCATATATCCTCTACAGAAGACTCTGTGTGCTTATGCATCCCTTTGAAAATGCCAAGTGGGAAATTATTCCTGCTGTTGCTTCTGTTGACCTGTTTATGAAAATGGTCTTTGTTTGCTCACCAAACAAAAAGTCAGAGCTTGCATCCCCCCCCCCCTTCTCTGCCACGCCGCTTGATTATTTTACCCTGTTCTGTCTCACTACCTCCCTTGCTGACAGTAAACCGGATCACTGTCACCCCAGTCTAAAATTCTTTTAACTGGGGAAAGGACTTACATTTAGAAGCCAGTGTATAAAAAGCTCAAAAAATGGTTAGCGTTAGCTCCTTTGTATCAGTAATGGAATTTAGTCATTTTCAGTTGAACCATCACTCAGACATAATCTGTTTGGAGCACTACTGGGAGTTTTTTCAATCAAGCAAAAAAAAATTTATGGGAAGCAATCAATACTAAGTCAATACAATATATATTGTATGTGGATTTCAACGTGCTCACCTGCGAAGTCCCCCCTCCCCAGTGTTCAGCACATATCACCCTGCAGCTCAGGTCTCACCCGCTGGGTCTTGATGGAAATTTGAGGATCAGCTGTGTGTGTGTGTAAAAATAAGTAAAATATCAAGTTTTTAGTAAAATACGTAACTCTTCTAAATTAAATTCTAAATGAGGTTATCCATTAAGATGTAGGTTAATAGCTAATTATCTCACAAACTCCAAGTGTCATTATTGTTATTGAATTCATAAAAGACTCTGCGAGTGGCCATGTGTAATTACCTGCCTCGTCCAAATTTCTGCCTCTAGCAACAATCAGTTAAAACTTATGCTAATTAAAAGTTAAATATGCAATGCTTTACAATATACTGTAATGGACAGCAACTGTCAAATCATGGAAGATAGCCAACAAAAACATTAATTTTCCTGCTGGTGAACTCCACATTTTTAGGCTAGAAATACTCGGACATTCTTTTAAATAAACTGAAAAATATATGGAAAATTTCAAAGGGAAGAAAATATATTGATATTTTGTAGAGTGGAACATTTTTCCTTTTTAAATTTCACTGCTTTGTAATGGGAGTAGTAAATAGAATATGTGTCTAATATTTAAGGAAAGCCTTTATCTGTTTAAAGAAATCGCCTTTGTTTTATGCATTTGGGAACAACAGTGTGTTCCTGTGTAATTAGATTCTCACATAATGCATCTGAACACACTGGATGGTTTAACACCAAAGCCAACAGCATCTCTCCGAAGGAAGTAGTTACCACCTTTTGAATTGGCCGTTAGCGTTGCCACAACTGGGACGGCTTAATTGTCTTAAAAGTGGACCAAGGCATATGCGTCTTTGTGTGTCCCTTGTTTAACACCACAAACAATGTTAGTAAACAGCACCGGCTGCTTTATGCATCTTCACATCTGTAATTTCATTGTCTGCAATAACCTATAAGCCATAGGCACAAACCTTACAGCACTCTGCCTGTCATATAGTTAGTATAATGAATATATAAAAAGGTACAGTAGCTTCCAGATTCTTTCATGAGTATTTATTGACCGTTAAGAGCAGGCGGTATCTTTACAGGTTGTATCTTCCCTGTTTATGAATTGCCGTAATCATATGCAAATGAGAGGAAAGAAAGTCAAACTCTGGAGTGACATTATCAGTATTCCGTAAACCCCCCCATCCACATTTATGTGCTGGGGAGCCACATAGCTGAAATAATTTCTTATCCTCACAATGCAGATTATGAACCACGACCAAATTATTGACATGCAGAGTTTGCTTACTGCGTTTCAAAACTAAAAAAAGAAGCCAGCAATTTGTGATTTTTTAAGGCAATGCAGCACCAGGCATTTGCAGATGCTTTCCATATCAGTAATACACTATTTTTGCAAAATGTGTGTGACACACCATACCTGCACATTGTCTGTGATGTACTGAGTCATACCAAAGGCTCTTACGTTTTTTTTTTTGGGGATTAATGCATCTCCTCAGAATGGCCCCACCTTTACCCAAATGGAACTGCAGTCCACTGTGGTGTAAATTGGGGTATGTTTTCCTGCAGGGCTCTCAAAGAGATGCTGCCAAGCAGAGTGTCAGTGGCCCAGCCTTTAAGGTCCACTTTGCCTCTCATTCAATATGACCCTTTGCATAGCATCCTAAGAGGGGAGGAACCTCTTCTGCTCTCTTCCAGGTCAAAGTGGGTCTGGATTGCCAGTAGGGCTTTCCAGGCACAGCCAAAGGAAATCACACACGCACAGACATTTCAGAGACGGACAGAGATTGAGATAAGTTATCTGGATCATTCTGGGTTGATCCAAACACAACATCTACAAGATGTAGTCTATATATAGTACTTACAACAGATTTCTATACTAAGGTGTAGTAATCATGCTAAAACCAATAACTGGGTTAAGATGAAAAATGTCCTTTCAGTACTATAAACTGTCTTGCCTGAGTGTCTGCTGCAAAGTCATTACAGTTGATCAGCTTTTATTAAAAGTTATGAGTGCACCAGCAATATCTTAGAGATGGTATGTCATATCTCCTAGTTAGCACATAATGCAATATTAATGTAAATTAATACAGGATAACATGTCTATATGAAATATTTAAGTTGTACGTTTACCGGTTTTGCTAGTTTAAATAAAGGCAATGATAAAACACATTACTTTTTACTGCAATCAGATCAATATAACCAGGAATGCACATGCTACCCAATAAAGCATCAGCAATTAGTTAAATTCTTATTGATTGCAATTGAAACTGAAGTAGACCGTTAACTCTACAACTGTAATTGTTTTAATTTTTTCTTTCTTTTTTCAGATATCTGAGTCTTCAAATCCATTTCTAAATCGTATGTTGAATAGAGACACCATCACCAGAATAACATATAAGAGTAAGTTATGCATATTTATATATATTATGTGAGACTTAGTCTTATTTTAGCATCGTTGTAATTGCAACTGTAATTTGTTCTTAAGATTAATCGAAAATTTCCCTTTATGGTAGCATTTCAATAGGTGTACGGTAAAAAGGAAGACGGAGAGTATGTCCATATACTGTAGAAGTAAAACACCAGCAGGAAGCATCGTATAAGGGTGTTAGGTCTCTATGAGCCACTAGAACACCCTGAAATTGATTTGGCATAGGGGTATGTTGAACTCTATTAGAGGGACGCAGCTGTAGTCATCAAGGAGAAGCACCAGCATTTCCACCACCCTGATAGCGGGAAATGCTCTGTCAGCCAGTGACTTAGAAGGTCCCATTTTCAAGCTGGTTAGTTCAGGATCTGACCACCCAGGAACCGTGGTGCATTGTTCTCACCATATTCATGATGAAGAAACCTGTCCATAAGCTGAACACAATCACAGCCTCATCTAGAAGGATTCTGTTCCTAGCAGGGTAGAAATATTTCACATATAAAACCAAATAAATCAACAGCAGTAGCAGAAGAAGTGCAGGGACTTTTTCCATAATGGGAAGAAATAGGTTTATAATTGAATGAATAGAAAATTAAATAAATGAGCTGATTTTCTTTGGCTGTCTCTTTGGCGCATGACAGAGACAATGGGTGAGTCCAAATCTGAACACTTATTTGCCATGTAGTCAGCGAAATGCAGTATGCAAAGTAGCAGTATGTCAGAATCCTCAGCAATGATGAAACAGTAGGCGAATGGTACCCTGATGACGTCCCACATTCTGCGAAATCCCACAAAGTCACTGGAGTCGCATCCGAAGATGAAGAACATTGCTTGCACAGACACTTGTGTCAACATGGCGGAGGAAGTGCCAGCTCTGTACAAATGTCCAAAGAAAATAACACCCCAGTTACACAAGTTGACTAGAATATATATTTTTTTTCCACTGAGCAGTTCTTAACTTTCTTGAGGGTCATGCTACAACATCTGAACACATCCATGTTAGATAATGTGCAAGACGGCAACCACATTACGTTCATAATGCTCTCATGCATGCTAACAGTATGCACCCCATAATCGGTGACATTTTAGGCCTCTAAATTAAATCCATTTCATGACATGTAAGTATTCAGTTTTGGATGCACACGGTTGGCTGTCGTCAGCTGAGAGACACGCCCAGGGGCTGGAGACAGGAAATACAAATTAGCTATGCCACATTGACACCAATGGAGATGATGTAGTACCAGAACAAAGCAACAGGACTGCAGGGATATGTGGAAGGGGGATTCAACAAAGCTGACGGAAGCCTAAGAATAACAGCTTTATTTTTAGCGTATGTGTGTGTGCACATGCAAGCAGAACAGGAATTTGGGCCTGTTAGTGTGACGCTCTCGGTTATGGAGCTAAACCATTAATGTGGATGATGTTTACAAGATGTCATGGTGAGAGCAGGGAAGCCCCCGCACAGCAGCTTCTGCATAGCAGCGCTTGATCTCCATTTTTCAGCAGCAACCTAGGAAGACCCCCAAGTAACTGAAAGTATGTCACTGCATTATGTCAAGGGAGAAGCTCCACTCTTCAGTAATAGACTCTACCCTGGGCGTCTTCTGTTCAGTATAGTCATTAAGTCTTATGTGTTTCCATTCTACGGCACCAACAGAATGGTTAACGTGTGGACATTCAGTTTTAAGATAGCTACTGGATATCATTTCATTTTTCAAATAAATACGATCATCAGGGAATCATAGAACTTCTACCAATGTATTGTGCTGACAGGCCTCTATACCCTGGCAATAAATATGCAACAACTGTGACTGTAGTTTGAATATATTTCTTTTACCAAAAACAAATTACCTTTCTTGAAAGCGACTGAAATTCTTTCAGTAAAAAATGACTGAGCTGACCTCCCAGAAACACCAACTTTTAATTGATGTTCCGGAAGGCTTAGCATTTCTGCTGTCACTCGGTAAATTCAAGCTGCCTTTGTTTTTAGATGATGCGTACTTGTTAACTGGATTAAACATTGAGGAGGTATATCCCGAGACCTCAAGTTTTATCACGTACGACGGATCAATGACCATTCCACCATGCTACGAAACTGCAACATGGATCCTGATGAACAAACCTGTATATGTGACAAGGATGCAGGTAATTCTTTGACCTGTGAACAATTAGTTGCTTACTTAAGCGGGCCTAGCACCCAGCTCTCTTCCAGTCCACTCCCCTTAAGCACCACACCTCCATTTTAGCGGACATTCACACATGTCCATAGGCCTCTGGCTCGTGCGCCCCCTCCTGAGCTTGGCCCTCTCTGCTGTAGATGCACTCCCTCCGTCTGCTCAGTCAGAACCAGCCCTCGCAGATCTTCCTCAGCATGAGTGACAACGTGCGGCCTGCGCAGCCCCTCAACAACCGCTGCATCCGGACCAACATCAACTTTAGCATGCAGGGAAAGGACTGTCCCAATAACAGGGCTCAGAAGCTACAGTATCGAGGTAAAAGGCTGGATTTCTCCGCTGCTGCAGCTGGTGACCCCCAGTGTCTGCCTTGCTATCTTCTATCTGTCTCATCACCGTCTCATTTCACCCACTTGTCTCTAGTCTTACTTAAGGTGACTGTTTTCCTTGTTTCCTGCATGCATGGACGTCTCTATATGCTTACCTCTCTGTCTGCTTTCTCTCTCTCTCTTTCTCTCTGTCTCTCCTTGTCTGTCTCCCCTCTAGGGAATGGAAAACAAACTCAGAAATGAGATACCACAACACTGTAATGTTGAACACATGTTTATATTATTTGTGCAAAAGGAATAGGCAACGTCAGAATTGTTTCAGATAGCATTGATTTTGCCATATTGCTGTTCCAAATCACAATGTTACTACTCATTTTAACTACTTCTGTTATATTCCTATGGGACAGTTAGTCTGATATCATGGCATAAAGTTGAGCCTCACAACAGAACCCACCCCTCCCCCACCCCTCCCCGCCTTTGGTTGTTTCATGTGCAGATGAGGCTGCACGCATGCCGTTTACCATTTCCTTTTGTCTGTTTCAGCTAATATATCTCCGCAATAGCTGCACAAAACGTGAATTTTACCCTGCGCATAAATAATTGAGGTCAGGAGGTAACTCATTATTCATTGTATTGCTTTTCAAAACCGTTGATTATCGTAACTGTGTCTTTCGTTGCTCCTTGATAAAAACTCAAGTTTTGTGCTGTTGTTGCTGAGATTTTCAACCTCCCACCCCTCCCTGAAGTGTGAAGATGAACTATGAAAAATGTGAAGATGTACTTTTTACAGTAATTGTTGTAAATTTTTGCTTTTTTCATGTTTTGTAAATGCAAACAGTAAATGTCTTATAGTTGTGAAGCACTCTTAGGTACTAATTTATGTAAACAATGTTGTAGCATTTTTTTACCTGGTGAGGGCACTTTAAATGTACCTTTATCAACCCAGGAGAAAAAACATTTTGTGTAGTGGTTTATTAGATAAGATTAAGTATATATCAGAAATATTATTGCATATTGCATTATACTATACAATGAATGTTGTCTCTCTCTGTAGGAAAGAAACCCAAATTTGTACTACAGTCCTAATATATTAAATATTCTGATCTCTGTCTGTCACTCTTCTTTTTCAGTTAATGAATGGCTTCTAAAATAGAATCCCTTTGATGATCAAAGATATGGGTATTTTGAGAAAAAGCAAGAACAAGTGGCAAAAAACACCATCTAACAGGATCAAGACTGCATTGCTTTTTTTCCTGCCAGGTTTCATGACATCATGTTATTAAAATAAAACATAAGCGAGAAAAGACTTTGCCGTTACCAGCAGAAATCCTAATTTCATACTTCAAGAACATTTTAATCAAACACTGAGTAGTCAAAAAATATTATATCTATAAAATAATGTTTTGATACCTAACTTTTTGGGAGAAAAACTAATTTAAAATGTAAGAAAAAGACAGCCATGTCACCAGTGGAAATTAACGTGACTTTTTAGCCTTTGTACATATGAACACCTTGCAGAAAATCAAACGGAAGCGGACATGTCAGTCAGGAGGACGACCGCAAAGGCTTGAGAACTACATTTTGTCATTGTATTGAAAAGGCATGCAGGTCGCAAGAGATCAGCAGGGCATAACCTGTGTGTCTGCATCTTCAGCGATCTCAAATCAAGCTATGTTAGATAAACATTGAACAATACCGTCTGTGTGAAACTGAGTGTTTTGGCCTTGTAAATATCCTTATTATTATTATCATTATTATTATGATTATTATTATTACTAATGCTGAAAATGAATAACAAAACAGAAACAAAAAACTAAGAGGAAAAATATGAATAGAGTTGAGTATTTTACGCTTGGCGCACTTTGAATTCTGGAGCAGTTCTGAAGCTGATGCCTTTTTTCTGTTTTATTGTTTACAATGGTCATACACTGTGTTTGATTAATGTTATTGGCCCAATAAATGTGTTTGGAAAGTTCATTTTTTGTAAATATGCCTGCCTATGTTTGTCTAGTTTTTGTTTTGTTCCCTTGTCATTTTTATCCATTCTGTTTATATATAAGCATAAAACAGGTTTTTTTTCCAGGAGTTTTGTGTATAACGTCTACCATACATTAAAATCTGAAGACTTCAGTGTTACTTTTGATCAGCTTTTCCGCTCTCATCTAGAGCAAAAAGGGGTATTCAACAGAGGCGAGTAGCTTAATGGTCTTTGAAACAAGCCATTTAAGGCAAACCAATGACCACTAATGAAGTTAGTGTTGATGGAGTATGGGGTTAATGTGGAGCCAATGCTCTGAAGAAAATAACTAGCTGTGTGGTCTTCCTTGGGAGCCAGCGCCATCGATTCTCCGTTTTCAGAATTAGCTTAATTATTTCCAAATCAATTCAGGATGCTTTTTGTGTTTTCCCTGATGTAGTAAAAATGCATCAGCAGGCCAGAGCTTTCAGTGTTTCATCCCTGATCTACAGATCTGCAGTGAAAAGGAAAATATTTGGAATAAGTTCTCTCAGGTGCTGTTCCTGGTTACAGCCAGCTTTATTCTATTGATATCTGAGTGCTAACAGCAAGACAAAGCCAGAGTCACATGACCAATTTATTATCCAAATGACTCACACTGGACAAATCATTTTTATTTCATTTCTCACTGATAACAAAATGTATATTTCAAAGGGTGAGATGATTTTTCTCTGAGAAAAAAACAAAGACGAAATGATAAGACACACCGACATGTGCACTTAAAAAACCATCAATAATATTACGTTAATAAAGCAGTTCAGTATATGACCAGCAGGGATTATAGGTGGGTCTGAACAACTGCTCCATAGCGTATCCGTAATGTCATAAACTGCTGCGGTCCGGAGAGGACGATGGTGTGTTTATGATTTTTTTCACTAGAAAGTAGTATATGACTTATTGTGTATAAAGGATTTAACATATAGAGGCTTAATCCCAATAATGAAAATTCATCGACACAGTTGCATCTTGACATCCAATATGGGCATTTGGGCACATTTCCAGGGGCATCATGCCCTTGCGGGCACCAAGCAGGGCACCTGCCCCCCAAACCTACCCCCGCATTTCCACTCACTAATGTCTTTTAACAAGTTAAAGTGATTTAATATCTAATATAGGCCTATTTGATATGACTTAATATTGTCGTTTTATTATGACAGTCACTGAGCAGCCTGTGTAACATTTGCCTGTGTTCGATGCATATCTAAATGACGTGACATCATGTCTGCTGTTGCCTGGGGCCATTTACTGCTCTTATTTCGGCCTCTTCGATATTCTCCATCCTTGAATGTGCTTCTCAGTGATATGCATGATGTGAGTATGATCAACAATCTGAAAGAAACAGCCACCCAATTACTCTTCTACAGCATAGCCACTGCTAATGAGAATAATCAGTATTCTAATCATTGATGCCCTATTAAGCACACTGGAAAGCATATGCTCTCCCCAGCTTGATGTGGAGGCAAGAGCACAACAACGGAAGCCAAACAGACAGGGAAGGAGAAGAAACCACACAGAGGACCTGCTCTGCTTTCGCTATCAGCGTTATGAAATTTCAGCTCTGACAACATGGTGTTGGTTAAATGTAGCTAATGGTTTATCGAACCACCTCCATCATAATGTCTTCACTTTGATAATAGCATTCTTCTTTTAGACAAGCACAATCTGAGCTGTCTTTCCCTTTTTTACACACTCAGCGCGTGTTTAGGTTTTAACTAGCTTTAGTGGAGAATAACAGAAACGGTGCAGTGATTATAAATGAAGGGGGCAGACATCTACAGTTATTGAAAGATCTGTTTCACTGTGGGCAAGATAACTATTCTCTTACCACTTTATTTCTATCCTCTTTTATTAGCCAACAGATGGACCGCCCTTGGAATCCAATATGTTGTTGGGATAGTTTTGTCCCAGAGCAAGTCCACAAATTCTTATCTCCCATGTACTGGAATTCTATTTACAAATTGGCACCATTTAAACTATAAGTGCAGCTGCAGCATATAACCTCAAGTTTCAAGTGCATATAAAAGACAGATAGGCTGATTAAACCTTGGGTATTCTCCTTCTTTATTCATGCACACTCTCTGTATTAAATATAGCAAGCTACTCATCAGTAATATTACTCAGGCTTAGTAAAAAAATTGTGGTCTGTCATGCCTTGCAGGCATTGTCTTTAAACAAGCACTACTACACTTTGAGAAGAAAAAAAAAACATTCAAAGACAAAAAGCTTCATACTGGTACTCAGCACTGGCCCTACCAGAAAGTGCTTCTATCATGGGACTGATCCCTTTATCACTGCACCAAATTACACAAACAAGTCATAAAGTTTGTAAACCAGAGGCATGTCCACAGGTCAAACTTAACGAAAACTATCTAAAATTCTGTTATATTCTGTTAGGTCATGTACAGATGTACAGTGTTGTGGACTATGGAACAAAAACCTCTTACTTTTATTGTTCTGTAGAGAGCTGTAATGGAGGGAGTTACATTATTCACTTCTCTGATCATTGCTATAACTACTGACTGCATTACTATACTTTTTTTTTCTTCTTCAATTTTTTTGAAAATCCAATTAACTAAAAGGTTTTGCTGCACCACACCACATCAATGATTCATTCTAATTTTACACCCAAATCCTCCGGCCTCCTGTTTAAAAAGAGGGAAAAGCAGAGGTCTCACCAGATGTTCTGATCCTCATGGTTTTCGTGTGCCTACATTGGACGGGACCTGACCCTCTCACCGAGGCTGAAGGTACTTTAACATCAGGATGAACAACAGCCAGCTTGGAGCAGCAGGAGATTGAGGAAGACGACAAGCCCAACATGAAATGCGTGTACAAGTGCTGTAAAATATTTTTTTTTTTCTGATGATGCTCAAATTTAACATTGTTAATTAGACCCTAAAACGGGTGTTTTGCCAATTTAAAAAACTAAAAATATTTAAATACACATATTCAGCATATATTGCATTTTTTTATTAATTGTTCAGCATAATTAATAAAGAGACCTCTTCAAAACACTGTATACATAAAACCTATTAAAAAGCCTATGATGTTTTTGGGTTTAATTCACCAAGTCTCACTATTATTGTCTAAAAATGAATTTCCTGCTCTAGCAGTAAAGCATTAATTAAATCCTTTTTGTCATTTGGAATGATAGGTAGCAAATGAATCTTGCTGGTCTCTGCTGCAGGTACTTTGGAGTAGATTTAATTCCTTACTTTAGGTAGGTACTACAGGTCTGCTGCAGGTATTTTGGAGTAGATTACATCCCTTACTATTTGTCAAAAGCAGAGAAAGTCAGCAACACAGGATGCTGTGGACCCTAAGACAGCTACTTCCTAATGAATCATATACGGCAAATTACAGAGACTAAGCTAAGGTCCGAATCTGTGGCCCATCAATCTGTGGTTGTTCTCATGTACAACCTAATAAAGGTCAACAGCTAAGTACGTAGCCATGTATATTTGCATTTTGGAATATACCCTGTATAATATTGCTATTGGTGTTGCATAATAAACACATCAACTCTTGTACATTAACACATATGGTCACAAATGAGCTGCTGGGAATTAACTAAATTACATGCTAAATGATTTACATTGTAGAATATGACCTGTTGTGACACATCAATTACTAGCATCATCAGACACTTGTTCACTTGCTGCTAAACCATAAAAAAGAGAAATGTGTGCATACAACTATAAATCCTAACAACATGGGCTTAAACTATGTATGTGATTCCAGTACTCTGCAGAAAAAAACTTTGAACCAAGGTGAAATACACCAGACTGGCCTCTGATGTTAATACCAAAGGGGACAGAAATGCATGTTAAAAAACGAGTTTCTCAGCTACAAGGAAACATTTATTGCCTTCATACTAAAGAGTAACATTAATATGCAACACATTGAGCGATCTACCAGGCTATTCCTGTCACAGTTCTAGCAGTGACACATCAAATGAACATTTGGCCCATGATGCATAAATAATTTGTTTTGTGTATGTGTGCACATCAACTTGTTTGAGGAAATCAAGTGTTAAGGGTGTGACTGTAATTAGTATTACCCTGAAAAGATAAAAACAGTTTACTGTGATATAAGGATGCAGATTGATTATTGCTATTGGTGTCAAGAATAACCATAATATTATGTCACCTCTGTATTGCGAAAGGACTGTGTTTCCAAAATATGTTCTTAATATACAGTAGTACCTCGGTTCTCGAACTTAATCCGTTCCGGACTCCGGATCGAATCCTAAAAAGTTCGAGTTCTGATCGAATTTTTCCCATAAGAAATAATGGAAAACCAATTAAATAGTTCCGAGCCCCCCAAAATTACACCTAAATATGTTTTTTTAGCATTTAAACACAAAATAAACAGGATAAAACAAGAAGAGCATTTTTTCTTAATGGCTTCCAAAACAATAAAGATCCTATTCCAACATTACCCCTGTCCTGCCCCGATCGTCCGCTCCTTCCGTTTGCCACGCCCCCTCGTTAACCTCGTGTGGGATCCCCATGTGATTAGCTGTTTATGGTTGTTGTCATTAGTCCTCTGTATTAAGTCCGCATTTCAGTTTGTTTCCCCAATCCTATCATTGGGTGCGTTCAACTTGCTTATAGCGCTGGCTTAAAGCAACGCATTCTGATCTTGACGCAATGCATTATGGTTAGATGTACTATGACCTCTTAAAGCTACTCAAACTGGAACCACCTCCGTGACGACACACCTTTGCCCTTATTGCCTGAAGAGTTGAGTTACACGCATGACGTTTGTATCCCAGGCAGTTCTGGTGCGTAATCTGCTATTTCTCCCAAATATCACGTAAAGCAGTGAGAACTGGTTTTCAGTTAATTTACCTGGTAAAA
>JAABNY020000095.1:11423157-11434614 GCA_015164015.2 Brevimyrus niger | reverse complement strand
CCGATTTGGAGTGATATAAGGAGGGCTGAAACAAACGCAAAATATGCCAAACTTCACATTTCAATTCAGTTAGACAAAGCTATAAGTATACGGAAAAACACCATGTTTCTGGATAGCAGCAATTTCAATTGATGGAAATACTGTACAACTAGAAGTTCAGATATGATATTAACTTACTTTCACATATGGGATGTTTAGGTGATAGTGTTGATCTAAAAGCTAGAAGTAGACGATCAGAGGGAACACTTAAAATGACAAGCAAAGAAAACAAGTTGTTTTTTAGGTCAGCAGAATCATTAACACAAGGGGCCTGTGTCACGATTCACAAAGCTGGATTTCTTGTTTAGCCAGGCAATAATAATAATAAGTTCTATTTATATAGCGCCTTTCACAATCCCAGGGTCATTTAACAAAAAAATAAAATTGAGTAATCAGTATATGAGTAGAGTCAGAAGAGAAATGTTCATGGAAAAGAAACGCATTTATTTCAGATTTGAAGGAAGGGAAAGAAGAAGAGAAGGTCCTGGAGTGATTGTTGGAGAGAGTTCCATAGTTTGGGGGCCATGGTAATGAAGAACATACCGCCCATGGTGGAAGGGTTAGTGCGTGGAACGGTGAGGACATCATTATTAGAGGATTGGAAAGAGCGAGAGGATGAGTAGGGAGTCAAGAGTTCACTGAGGTAGTGAGGAGCAAGGTTATGCAGAGCTTTATAAGTGAGAAGCAATATTTTGAATTTGATCTGAGACTGAACCGGTGACCAGTGTAGCTGAGAGATGATGGGTGTGATGTGAGCAGATTGTTTGTTGTGAGTGAAAACTCGAGCTGCGGAGTTCTGAATACACTGAAGCTTTTGTATAGATTTTGCAGGGAGGCCAAAGAAAATGAAGTTTCAGTAGTCAATGCAGGACATAATAAAAGCATGAACAAGAATTTGGGCATCAGTACTGGACAGAAATGGGCATAGACTAGCTATGTTACAGAGGTGAAAGAATGTAATTTTTCAGAGGGATTTTATATGTAGATCAAAGCTGAATGCAGAGTCTAATAGTATGGAAAGAGTTTTGATAACTGTAGCAGGTTTTACAGGGACACCATGAAAAACAACCAATACTAATGATTTTGGACCGACCAGTAAGATGTTTACCTGCATTCAAAGTTTTAAATCAGAGATGCAATCAGTGAGTGTATTAGGAGGGAGGTTAGACCGAATATCATCTGCATAGCAGTGAAAGTTAAGGCCATATCAGCAAGTGATTTTACCAAGGGTCAGGACGTAAATTAGGAAGAGGAGGGGCCTGAGAACTGAACCCTTAGGGACAACACTCACAACAGAGGAGGGGGAGGACTTGTGTGGACCTAGTGTGATAAACTGTTGACTGTTAGTAAGATATGAGTTGAACCACTGAAGGGCTGTATCTGTGATACCAATGGAGGAAAGGTGAGAAATGAGTACATCACAGTTTACCATGTGAAATGCTGAGCTTAAGTCACGAAGGGTGAGCATACTGAGAGAACTATACTATCAGAGGACCAGAGGAGATCACTCACTACACACAGAAGAACTCTCTCAGTACTGTGCTGTTTACGGAAGCCAGATTCGAAAGGCTCATATAGGGCATTACCTTTAAGAAAGACATGCAGTTGTGTAGCTACAACTCTTTCAATCACTTTAGCCAGAAAAGGAAGATTTCAGATCTATAACTACAGAGAGATTATGGATCCAACTCAGGTTTCTTGAGGATAGGAGTAACTGCAGCAGTTTTTAGGGCAGAAGTAACAGAGCCGGAAGAGATACATGTGTATATCAGTGATGCAACTGGAGAATCGATTATAGAAGAACATGTTTTAAGTAGAGGTGTAGGAGCCAGATCAAGCTGACAGGAGGAAGGATTAGACTTAAGGATGAATTTGGAGACAGCGAGAGTCAAAAGGCATAAAACAAGAGAGTTTAGTAATTAGAGTAGTACAATCAAAGTTAAAGGGTGAGAAAGACTGAAGTAGGAGGTAAATTATGATAGATTTAGTTAATTTTGGTGTCAAAAAATGTAGAAGTGCCTGGCACTGCTCGGCTGTCTTGGGGAAGCTAGTCCAAAAGGTTTTATGGTTTGTTAACAGTCCTAGAGAGTGTTCCTGGCCTAGACTTAGCACCACATGACGGAGGAGTAGAAGTTTGAGCAAGCAGTATTTAGGGCATTCCTACACTCCTGATATGCTTGGTGCATAAAAGAATGTGCATGGTGAGACCAGTTTTCTTACATAGGTGTTTTTTATAAAGACACCGGCCAGTGGCCCTCATTATTTTGAGGTCAGGGGTAGATAACTTGTCAGATTTAAGCTACCCCAGTTAAAATGGATTTTATCTTTGTTCACTTACTTTTAGCCCAGACTACCTTAATTATGACAAAGTTACCTGGATTACTTTGCTGTTAATGTAGACCAGGGGTAGCAAACACCAGTCCTAGAGGGCCAAAGCCCTGCACATTTTTGGGTTTCCCCTCATTTAACACACCTGATTCAACTCCTTGTGCTAATTACCACACAGCTCTTGAGCTGAATCATTTGTGATGGAACAGGGAAAGATCTAAGCTACACAGGGCTCTGGCCCTGCAGGAATGGAGTTTGACACCCCTGATGTAGACAATATAAATTGCCGTAAAATGGCAAAATGAAAGGATTGGCCAGTGCCAGAAAATGTGAGGTGTTACATGAATGCTCAAAAATGCTGTTTATTAGTGACAACACCAATTCTTTATCACAAGTCATTTAACTTCTTATCTGTTATGTATGTCATAGCTACCCTGTACATTTTTTGTTTACAAAGCTTAAAAGGCAAATAAAAATGCATTTTTTATTTATATGTTATAATGTTCAGTGCCAATAGTTCAACTTCTTCATCAGGTGTATGTATATGATCAAACTGTGTTTAGGCTAACTCTATAGTAGTGTTATAAAATGAACAGATAAAGACAATTAAATCATTAATCACGATTATTTGTATGACAATTAATCATCAACTAAAATTTCATGATTGTGATAGCCCTAATCCTCACTAGCAAACAGGAAGCCCCTCTATGCGCCAGAAACCTCATTACTTTTGCCATGTCGGTCTATTAAGGCTCCAAACCATTGCAAACCCAGATATGGGATCCAGTGTACATCTACAACAAAACCGACAACTATTCCCCAATCACTCTCACCATCCACAATCCATATGTTTAGCATTTCTGGTTGCTGTTAGTGGTATTATGGGTTCTCTTTGTTGATTAAATTCTGCCCGTTTTGTTTTGGCTTTGGTGAATAAACAGCCATGGCTCACCCTACCCATGCACCCCTGCCTGATTCATTAGACTGCCATCCAACTTCCAGTTGTGTGCAAGATCCATCCTGCAAAGCAGACTGATATTGTCATTATAACGGTGTCACATGTTATGCATGGAAAAATGGCACTCTGTCACAAGAGACCTGGGAAGCTGCACAAAGTTGTAGCTACTGTAGGCCCCCAAATGCTTTGTCTCCATCACTTTGCATTAAAACCTAAAGTTAGACAGCAAAACACCATCACAAATTGTTCACTCCTACTTAAGGTTGCAGCAGATTCAATCAATTGTCTGAAATAACTGATCATATAACTGATGCTGATTGTGTGTTTTCTATTTCATCGGGAAGTGTAACACCCGAGAGATGCATGACTAAAACGATTGCATGCCAATTACCTTAGACAGGGCTGCCACACCACCATAATTATGTAAATGAAAAACCAAACTTTATTACATTTGCATTACACCTCAGTACACTGTAAGCCACTGAAGATTCCCAGCATTAATAGCAATTACGTTCCACTGACACTGGAGCATCAAGTTAGTGCGTCGTAAAATAACCAAATATAAAATGTAGACATGAAATGAGGGTTCTTCATTACCAGGGTCAACTCACAAACTGCATTAGTTGTTAGTGTTGATCATAAATGGTTAGGAAAACCTCTCAGCAGTTGTGTACCCTACTGGGTTACAGACTTCAATCTCTTAATTTACTGATTTAACTGTTTGATTTAACACTTGTATCAAAATTCAGTCCAATTCAATTCAATTCAAAAAAACTTTATTTGTCCCCAAGGGTAAAAGTGGGAGATGTTTTTGAGAAAGTTGTGTCAACTGGCCCCTGGAGTGATTGGGGGATATGGACATTTCTCAAGAGCCCAACAGTGAAACCACTGCACTGAACATGGCATTTGACCTGGCAATGTTCCAATTACAAGCACTGCATTCTAACCCTCTGACCCACACACCACCCTTGATGGAACAGCTAAAATTAAAACATCAACCACTATCTCCCCTTCTAGGAAAACTCGGACACTAACAGCAAACATTGTATATTGTATATTGCCCTGAGTGCAGTGTACAGGAAAGTAAACCTTATATGGCACTCTGGTTTAAAATATGCTAATGCTAAATGTGGTGGAGGTTCTTGCCAGTCATTGTCATTGTTTGAAAGTTGTGACATAGCTCTGGATGCAAAAAGGATTTTTTTCTTCCCTCTGCCTACTCTTTTGAATGACTGCATAAGTAACACATTGTGAAATCACACAGTAACACACTGACACACAGTCAAGATGATTTCTCAGCTTGGATGATGACCAAAAGGCAATTGATTTTCTGTAAGTCGTAGGATTATAGATTTTTTGACACCGAATGTAAGATGTGTTCACACTGATATAATAGTCAACGGGCACTGTAAACAACAGTGAGTCATTTTCAAAATGTAAGTGATAGCTTAAGTTATTTATGTTTGACTTTATTCATTTACAGTCGCGTCCAGCAAACTGCTAATCAACACATCAGTCAAACAGTCTTCTCAACCATTTTGTTTTCTTGATCTCCTAAAAGAAATATACACACATACACCCTGCAATGTGGGCCACTGCCCAGGGTTGGTTCCGGCCTGAGCCCATTGTTCCTGGGGTAGGCTTAGTTCCACCTGCACAGAAAGTGGATAAATGGAAGGAGATATTCATTTATTTTATTACTATTTTTTTACAGAAATAGAGACAACAAAATGGTTGAGAAGACTAATTGACTGATATACCCAGGTACAGCCAGTTTTCAATAACATGTTTTTGCAAGGGGAAAAGTTAAATATGAGATGGCATGCAAAATTGCTCTAATTTATGCTGTTTATACAAGGAATTTAGCTTTGTTGTATTAGGTGTTTTCTAGTTACTGAAGCATTCATATGCATTTGTGATGAAAAGTTTTAAATGTAACATCATTGCGAGTCAATGATGTGACTACAAATCATGATGCATTGGGCAAAAATATATCAGTTTTACACTGGTGGTCTCCTGTAAGGACCAGTGTACCGAGACACCCAGGAAACATCTGCACAATATAAGTAAACCAAACTGCAGGACTTCAGGGAGAAATAAATAATGACAGGTAATGAGAGGCACTCTGTCAGACAAACACAAAGGCTTACATAAGCATCAGTTAGTGTCATACTTATTTGTAAATGTGGGGCAACAGGTGAGTTGGCTGTTTTCTCCTGTGATTAGTTGTGTTTACTACAAGCCCTGCAGCCTTATGAGTGGCAAGTTCAAAATTAAACTATAATCCCTGTTTGACATTTGTGGTATGGTTTCACAAGTTTTTTTACTCCCGATTGCCTTTCTATTGGATTCTTAAAAGTTAAACAAAACTCTCTGACATAACTCAGTAAGACATTTATACGCATGTACAATATAGGAAGTTTTCCTAGGCACGTTGGTCATTAAGAAAGAACTTTTCCTGCAGTATAATGTTACACATAATTATAATTATAATTATTAACATTATTATTATTAGCATTTTGGCGCCTGTCTCCTCCTACAGTATTTCACCTAGAAACTCTGTTCTACCCCTCAAATGTTCCACCCATTAAGTTGGAGCATGCTTCTATTTTTCTTTTTCGATATTCCACCCACATCCCTCTTTTTCATCCCTCTTTCCATCAAATTTTTCCCATAGACTTGTATGGGGGATTTTTTCAAACAGCTCCCATCCAGTCAACCTTCAGTATAAAACCTCCAAACCTGCTCAAGACACCCAGTATGCAGCTCAGAAGTACTCAACTAACTTTCTTCCATTTAACCTTTCTTCATCCCTTCTTGTTCTTCCTTCTATTTTCCTCCTATTGGCTTGAATTCATTTTTTCTCTTACTACAGTTTTTCACTTGGAAACACCGTTCCACCTCTCAAATGTTCCACTCATTAAAAAGAAGTGCGCTTGTATTTCACTTTCTGATATTGCACCCACATCCCTCTTTTTCATCCCTCTTTGAATCAAATTTTTCCCAATAATAAAATAGAAAATAGAGGGATGAAAAATAAAAGATGAAGGAGGATTAAACAGATGAAAGTTGTTTGAATACAATTGAGCTTTCATGTACACAGCAATCACATATTTTACTCAGGAAATGCCCTTTCTAGTTCTTGTTGTTGTTAATAATAAATGCATTTTAATTTATATGTATCTACTTAAAAGTTGATACGAACTAATCTAATGACACTTAGCCATGTTAAATGAAATAAAGTTATTATTGAGTGTTTTACATAAGATTTATAAGCGCTGAAAACATTTAGATTTGATTAGTACATTTTCATGAGATTAATTTCTGCAAATGTAGCATAATGTGGTCTCTTTGTGGTATTAACATGAATTTAAAACCTGCATTTTAAGTGATAAAAGCTTTTATGAAATTGATGTGCAAAACAGCATCTTCTAATGAAGGCATCAGTAAAATGAGGTGTGTTGTACCCTCTGCTCTCTCATGGAAGACGGGACAACCTTTGTTTGTCATTCCCCTGTTCATTGTTAAGTGCAGGTGTGACAGAAATAGGCCTACAGGAATGTACCTGCTTGAGTTTGCTACTCCTTCTGCCAAGTAACTGCAGCTGAGTGGCTGAAAGACGCTGCTCCTTCCGCTTTTCTGCCAGTCTGCTGCGAGGGCCAGATGTGACCTTCATCACCATGCACTAAGTGAGAAATCACTGCCCACTTGATTAATCTTGCTCCAAAACAGGAACCAAATCCTGCTCTCATCCTTAAAATGTCATTTGAATATTGGGTGAGGAATGAAAGAACCCATTCTGGGGATTGGCAGTTTGCTCCAGTGATTAAGGATATGGAGGGTAAATGAGGAGATTGAGATTGAACTGTCAAAGTGGTTTATCTGTTGGGAATTACATCCTTGCCTAGAGGTCACATGACATACTGGTCTGCCCAAAGCTATGAGAAAAGGTAAATTATCGGGAAGAAGTGTACTTTTGTACTCTTAAAACTGTGCTTTTTAGAATAGCAGTCCATCATCATTTACTAGTGAACATGCAATTGTTTTATTTATCCACCTTTCTTTTTGTTCTTTTTGTGGTTGTTTAAAGTAAAAACAGTTAATTTGCTGAAAAGGTACAGTATATTCAATATCAATTTAAGAATGATTACACAAATTAAATTATAAGGATTTGGGTCAAATTATTCTATATTAAAGTATTAGTGCCTCTGCATCCTTTACAGGTCTTTTGTGATTTTTTTTCATGACCACTGTCAACTTTGTATGTTAATATTTTTTTTCTAATGATTGTCATCCCTGCTGATGATGCTACATATCAAATGAACATTGTATGTGTTTACATTGATTAAAATTGATGCATTATGAGAGATGCATTTCATTTCTTTTGTAGAAAGATTTGCATACAGTCAGTGTATGTCTTTATTTGAACTGGCATGGTTAATAAACAGGAGATGATAACATGCAACATCAGGCCTGGCAGGTGTTGATGCAAAATGGAGAGACTGGCATCAAATATCGCTGTAAACAACCTGTAAGCTAATGCAATCCAGATGCTAGCTGGCTGGCACCCTTACTTACTTAAATATGAGGACAAAATATTATGGCATTAAAGCCATAATCAGCATCAGCCTTAACCAAAAATATTCTAAATATATCAGTGCTTCTCCCCACAATCCTGTACTAGATAAGCAGTTAGAGGGTGGTTGGATAGGTTTTTGTGCTTGATAAATGCCTCCCAGCACTAATAAAACAGCAAGTGGTTTTTAGAAGCTGAATGTGGAAAATATGCAGGTAGATTAAGTTACCTGCACAAAATTTTCATATTTTCTCAAACCAACTAGGCAGAAAGCATTAAAGGAAATAGTCAATATTTATCTGCAATTAAAATGTAACGTTTCGTGACCGGATTGCCCAGATGCCTGTTAAAGAGACGTGGCTATTTCCAGAGTGGGGCACACAATTTGATCTCACATTAGTGAAGCAGATCAGATGCCAGTAATCAGATATATTTATTTTCAAAGTGTCGTAGTTAAAAGGGACTTTACCCAATCAATATTTCATGGCATCCCATCTTACCACTTTACGCCGAGAATCTTAAATTAATAACCTTCTTGTTTTCTTGTTGATGGACAATTCATTTTCACTTCAATCAAATATATTAATAATTCAAATACATTACAGCACAACTGTATACACATTTACACCAGGGGTGGAATCCAAATGATTTGTTATATTAGACTAACATACCAGTGCCATACATGCCTGTTTATAAGGTAACCAACAAACTCATTTAAAATCTCATTAATAAATATGACGGTGCAGAGCATAGGGTTCATAGGTGTTTTATGTTTTTATGAATCACTTTTCATATGGTGGTTTATAGCCTGCTATTCCATCCTTCACAACAGCCCTCCAAACCTTAAATGCTGTGTTATTGTCACTTTTCTTATAACGTTAACTTTGTACATCAAGTGACTGGGCCCTCTGTCACCAACGATCGCACAAAATGTACGCTCCGTTTACAACATAAGTACAGCTGGCTGTCAAATGAAGTTTTACCGGCTGTACTGACGCTGAACACCTGTATTTAAGGCTCATTTCAGCCCCGGTGACTTTCATGACGTTCCGGGTGGCGGTGGTGAGCAATTGCCAGCTATTGACCATTTCATTAAACGTGACCGACCTAAGGACCGGATGCACAGCTGAGCTGCCCTGCCGTGACAGTCTGGCTGCGAGAAAGAAGCTCACTTCTCACCTTAATTCACCTTCTTCCTACCATCCTCACACCCCCCAGCCCCTGAGGGGCCGCTGTTATTCACCTACAATATACTCAGTCAGCATGGGGGCAGCTCCTGACGAGTCACAATATATAATTCCCTGTCCCCTTTGTGTATAAAATATTAATTAACTCAGGGCTGCTGGCCTGTGGCACCCCAGTACTATATCAGTGACCAGACATTCCACTTCTGCTCACTGATGGGTGCTGGGGCCTTTACAACAGAGGACATTTACACTGACACAACCATTAATATTATACACACATGATTGTCTAGAGGAAGCTGGTATGGGATTGTGGGATATGGATATATATATATATAATCTGCCATGCATCCAGTTTCACTGCAAGAACTTTCTCAAATTTTGGTATATTGGTTCAATTAGTTAGAATGTGATTGGGCCCCTGAGCAAAAATCCAGATTGGCAGAGTGATGTCACTGTTTGTCCCCCGACAACAACTGACCCTAACCCCCAATTGTTCCTTGCCTTCTCAATTATATGTCACTTCGCTTGAAAGCATCTGGCCAGTAAATAAGACGTAAATGGCATGGAAGATGAATGGATGGCAGCGTGGTACGGAAAACAGAAACTTGCGGCTGTGAACTTTTTGAAACCATACCCCATGTATTTAATATCACTATTATCAGATGGTAACAAAGCTTTGTGTAAAACACTGAAGATCAAAGTACAGCAATTATCCATAAAAGCATAATGATCTTTCCTGCTGGTAGCTCTGCAATCGATCAGTATTGAGCCAGCCACAGTGCTCGCTTCTCTTCGAGAGGTCTGTGATGAGCCTCGAGTACAGACAGCAGAACTCGGTTTTACTGCCCTCTCAAATGCACATAAAACACCTACTTAAGCCCTAAAGTAACCAATCCGTGGTGTATTAGCACAATAACACATACATGCTACTTTTGCATGGCCACTTTAGGGGGTAACAGCGGATATGTGTTTGATAAACCAGTTTGTTGTTAACTGAGTAAACGGGCACTTTCCTGGTACCTGTCACCTTGTAACATGATGTATGGTCACAGTACATGTGTTGAGTAACATTCAATTTGTTCAAATACTGACTGAAGCCAATTTCATTTTGATGCACACAAATCATTATTATAATAATAATTACTGAAAATTCTGAAAGTGGTCGTTAGAATTATACAAGAATTATTTGCAATTAACACCAGAGGCGCTTAATTGTCATATGTTCCTTCTCTAGGGAGAAAAGTTAAGGAAAATGCAGTAAAATATAAAAATTTAGTAATGAAGCTTACAAAACAGCTGTTATTGCACTAGAAGTTCCTGACTGCAGGCATTTGCTGTTAATATTCAAGCTGACAACAGAAGCGTTTGAATATTCCAATGAAAATGACAGGTTGCAATATACATTAATATATGCCTTGATTATCTATAATGTTCCATTCTGGTTATGTAACTTGACCAGCATTCCCTTCCAATTCCTTTTGTCTGTTAATGTCGGTATTCTCTAAGGTCTACATATTATTCCTTTATCTAAAGTATATTCATGAATGGAGTATAAGCAATCAGTTCAACAACTGTAATGTATTCTGCATTCATAGCCCCACAAGTACTGATGTACACAGCTATTTGGCTAATGACATCACTGAATAATTGATCAGTAAATATTTAGACACAGAAGTTACACACACACACACACAAGTCCCCTGGCATACACATACAGCTTTTCCCTGATACCTTTCATTAGACGTCATTGTTATCATGCAGTTCCCCGGAGCTATCATTCACTAAGTAACATGTTAGATGGCTGCCTGAGATGTTGGGCTTTCATCTTTCATCAGCGGGGGTGCTCTCAGAATTGTGAAATTTCCATTTATGCACTGCAGTGGGAATATTCAGCAAACTCCAGAATCCGCACTGAAGGACATTGCTTTGCATGTGACTAGCAGAGTCTGAGTAGCCGATGTAGCTATTTATAAAAGGCAAAAAGTACAATGTTAGAAGCAGTTTTGTGGTCTTTGTGATTAACACTTTATGTCCTTGCAATATCATAAAATGGATGGGCTATAAAGATTTGAGGGAGGATTATTACCTAAAGAGAAAGTTGGGGCAGGAACATTGCCTGAAGGAAGACAAGCTTTGAAATATCATAAAATGAAACACATGAATGTGATCTTTCCCAATGTTCATTTTATTTGTTAAAGAAAGTGAAAATGTGGTAGAAGGAGAGAAAACTTTCAGTTGTTTCGAAAGATTAATCCAAGCAGCTTCATCACTGGAATATTCATGGAGAACCTCTACTTCATGCTACAGTCCTAGCCTGATGTTCCAGGCTCATCAGTACATACATTCCTGATTGTGTGTGTGTGTGTGTG
>JAABNY020000095.1:11372035-11411389 GCA_015164015.2 Brevimyrus niger | reverse complement strand
AAAGACTGTGACTTTTTTCTTTTATCCTCTGCTTAAAAACAGCCAGTCAGAACCTTGATGTGTACAATATCTCCCTTATTAGAATTTTGTCATATAGACCCTGCATATTTTATATACTTTGGTGCAATACTGGAGTTCATGAATAAAGCAGGTCATATTCACTGCTCATGTCATCAGCCACAAAACATTATTAAGGTGAATATACCTTGTATGTCATATAGGAATTGCAAGCTTCAGTTGCACATAAGAAAAATATCTATTACAAAACTAAATATTGCACCTTATATGCATGGTTGATCCTCAGCTCATTAAACTTAGTCTTCCATGCTATTTAATGTTTTTTTCCACTCTAGTTATCTTGTAATTGTAGAGAGATACAACTGCAATTAAATCAATGACCATAGCCTCCTGTTGTAGATACTGGGAGCACAACAACTCTGAATCAAGTAAACTTAGGAACACAATGATTTGTAATGTGATTAAAGGCTAGGTGGATTGATCTAGTGATCCATTGGATGGCTTATCAACCTAGAACTATTAAGCAGCTACCTCCACTAATTAAAAATATGAAAGCCCCCCCATTCATTAACAACCATGTCATTATATTTGTCTATCTCCATCATTGTGAAGCATTTTTATTGACATTTAAGTTATTAACCTATAGCAATTAATTTAAATGTATGCCCCTTGTACTTGTATATTCTATTTTTTTAATCATAGGCTTTTGTTATCTTTTGTGAAACCTATATTTTGTTTAAATTGGTGTTGGTGTTTGAGTTTCAAATCCCGGTTAGGAATCATTTTATTAGACCTCAAATCAATATAATTAGACAATGGAGTTTTTAAACAAATCCAATTGTAGCCAGCAGTCTATACCATGTATATGTTCAGTCATTATTTCTTTACTCGTATTTTCCTGACATGTTTCAGGAAGAATGATATTTTCACTACAACCCATCAGGATAACAGTGGCTATGTTTTTTTCCCCATTCTTTTATTTTATTGTTACACTTTTAGTGTAATTTCCAAAACAATACACTACAAACTACGGAGGTGGATAGTTCTGGGTCAGAAAGCAGAAATCCAGACCAAGATTTTGTTTCAACCAACCTGTTGAGCATACAGAATCAGTCACAGATTAATCAGCTGACTGGTTGAAACAAAATCTTGGTCTGGATTTTTACTTTCTGTACCTGAACTTTCCACCTCTGCTCCATACTCAGACTGGAGTAATTTTAAGTAGAATAATGTGCTCATTATGAAGTAAAATTTCCATTTGGATCCATCATTAAATTCCATTTGTAGTTGAAGCATTTATAATATGAGCAGATTTTTAATACATTTACAGTAATTATTACATACAAAAGGATTATAGCAGGGGTTATTTTAACAATCTAATCTAACAATCTAATCTAATTTAAATTCATGTTAAATTTACTTTCCAAAGACACTAAACATGCACAAAATCACACCAATATATACAAAATCTGCATAAACAAAATGCCCCACAAGCAAATTGAGGAAGCACTTCAAGTTCAATGGTTGCGCTTATAATGGTTCATAGGAAAAGTATGGTAATTGATAAAGAATTTCAACATTGCTCTTTAACAAATTGGGAAAAAATGTAAAATTAGAACAAGCTGAAATCCAGAAGGACGAAAGCAACATTACCCAGTTTAATGGTAGTGCACCAACGTCTCATTTGGATAATTACCTCATTATCTTCCTATCAATCATTATTATATCTATCAAAAATGAAATAAATCCCAGAGTGTCCAAAACATAATGCTTGTTCCTTATCCTGTGTTATTTACACACATCAACATTAAATAACCTTGAAACCCATGATGGATGAAACAAAAACTCTGCCAATGCTACTCCATCATGTATAATGTAATAAAGTTGAGGAGAGCTTTCAATGAAATATTGGACATATGTGGGAAAAATAAAAATAAAGGCAGTTTAGTCTTCATTAAGCCCAAATTTCAAAATGAAACCATAGCTTATCACAACATTGTAAAATTCAAGAACTGTGTTCGCTAACATTTCCATTTACTTCTATGTATGATATCCTATTATTAGACTGTGAAACAAAATTACTGGTGAGATTTTCCATAATAGGACCTTGTTCTGCGTATTACAGTCAAACAATTTAAAAAGCTTTTTTTATCCAAATTATCCAAAATACAATGCTTATAAAGCAGGTAAAACTATATGAATACATCTATAGTATTTTTCAAATGCAAGGTTGACAGTATCCCCATGATCGCCTTAAACGTGAAAAATAGCTTGGGGACAAGAATGTAGCATATACAGTATATGGACAAAAGTATTGAAACACTTCGCCATTATGTGATGTTGGACGTGAAGGCCTGGCTCACAGTACATCCCAAAGGTGCTTGATGGGTTTGATGTCAGGGCCCTGTTCAGGCCAGTCAAGTTCTTCTGCACAAAACCCAGTCAACCATGTCTTTCTGGACCTTGCTTTGCGCACTGGGCCACAGTCATGCTGGGACAGAGAAGAGCCTTACCCAAACTGTTCCCACAAAGTTGGAAGCACAGAATTCTTCAAAATGTTTAATTATGCTGAAGCATTATGAGTTCTCTTCAGCACAATTATGGGGCCTAGCCCAACCCCTGAAAAACAACCGCATACCATTATCTCTCCTCCACCACAATGCAGTCAGGTAGGTAACGTTTTCCTGGCATCCACCAAACCCAGACTTATCCATCAGACTGTGAGACAGAGAAGTGTGATTCCTCACTCCACAGAACACGTTTCCACGGCTCATGAATCCAGTGGTGGCGTGCTTTACACCACTGCATCTGACACATGACTTTGCGCTAAGCGATATGAGGCTTCCTGCAGCTGATCAGCCATGGAGGCCGATTCCATGAAGCTCCCAGGGCAGTTTTTATGCTGGGATTAATGCCAGAAGTAGTTGGGAACTCTGCATTTACCGAGTCAACAGAGCGTTAGTGACTTTTACACTCAACATATGGCGACCCCACTCTGTTACTTTATGTGGTCTGCCACTTTGTGGCTGGGTTTCTGTTGTTACTAAATGCTTTCACTTTGCAATAATACCACTTGCAGTTAACCATGTAATATAGAGCAGGGAAGAATTTCTACAAGCTGACTCACAAGAATGCAAAGGTGGCATTCTATAATAGTACCATGCTTGAATTCACTGAGCTCTTCATGACCCATTCTTTCAGAAATGTCTGTAAAGCTGCATAACTAGGTGTTTCATTTTATACACCTGTGGCAACAGGTCTGAATGAAACACAGGAATTCAATGGTTAAGAAGTGTGTCCAAATAGTTTTGTCCACATAGTGTTCCAAAGTAAACAGAGGCATTTATGTAGAGTAGCATGGTACCTACAACAGGTAATTGTTGCAAAACACAGCTCTTGTAAACAGAGCCTAAACACGTATTCTACACAAATCCTCCTATGCACTTTTGTTCTTAATTTCGAAACATATACTTTGTAGGCATTATAAACGTAATTCCCTTTATTTTTATTAAACTTATATGAATAATTCTCAGTGACGTCAACGCTGGTTATAGGTGGTTATGTAGTATATACTGTAAGAAGTGTATCTGACAATGCAGAGCATAACTGTTAAGGAACCTTCTAGTCACTGAAAGTCAGTGCGCTTCTGGACCCTCAGATTTTCAGTGCACCTGGGATTTCGCCAGTTCCTGGGGCACTGCACTAATTGGAGGTGTGTCTTCATTTTAGCAGGAAGCCAACTGACAGCTCTCAGTGCTCATTTTTGGAAAAATCTCCTGCCGATTCTATTTTCACAGTTTAGACTTCATGCTTTCTCCTGCTCAGCAGCTCCTTTGGTTAGTCTACTCCTGGTTGCAAGCTGTTAAGCTCGCAAAATTTTATCCACATTTCAAAGACTTTTCATGCAGGACTTTTCAAAATCTTTGATTCCCTGCCAAATAGTATTAAAATTCCCTTTCTGGAGAACGAGAGGCTTACAGTGGAACCCTACTGTAGCTCATGCCTCAGTCACTTTTTCAATTTGTAAACATATCTAATATATAAAACGTAACGTGAAATATATTTTATAAAAGGATAAACAGCATGGGAATTTTGGCGTAACTACAATGCACCTTGCCTCCCGTTTGACCTACTTAAAGATGCTCATCTCATCTCATCCCAAGCTGAAATGCATGTGTGTTACATTCCTCAGCTGGACCGAGGACAGTGCCGTCAGCACTCAGGAGAGACCTTGGCGCCAAACTCCTTAGGGAGGCACAGTTAGCATGAAGGCCCCAGGCTGATGGTGTAAGCAGAGAGCACTACCAGAGTCTGTGTTCTGAGCATCTGTATCCATGCATGAAGGTAGACATTTTGGAAGGACAACAACATGCTATTCCTTCGGAGTCCATGGGTTTGTGCTTGTGGGCTGGCTAGCTTGCACGGAGTATGAAGAATGGTCTCCTCCTTGTGTGAATTAACAAAAATATGTGCTGACAAGTAACAGCCTTTTTCCAGTCTGACCTGGACAAATTTGTTAATATGTTATCATTGTGCTAGTTTTCTTGGTGAAAAGGGTCCAGATATTCGCTGACGTCCCTTTTTCACCAAGGGCCTAATGGGAAAGGGCTGTCAAGTTATTATTAAGACTATTAGTATGGCAGCAGAAGATATCCTGTTACAGCCAAGCGGAAGCTACACTCCATTATAAATATAGTGGAAGTTATCTATGGGCCTAAAGCTAAAGAGAAATGACTTTACACAAACAAAACTAACCTACTTACCCCCCACACAGGACCCTACCTCTCCCACATTCTCCTTCAGGATATCCCTAAAGGACACTTGAAGATGGCTTGTACTCCTTCAACCTCTTGAATAAAGTTGATCAATTAGTCCGTAACAATGTCATTCTTTTTTAGGAAGTCTTCAGTTATAGCCTGCTTAATTTTCTGACTGTTTCGTAAGTTATCCACTATGTACTTAGATTGCTCTATACAGCCAAAAGTATATGGGCACCCCTCAGAACTAGAAGAATTGACTAATTAAGCCACACCCATTGCTGACACACATGGTTGACTTACAGAAGAGGCTAATGACTTCCCTACTTCATACACCATCATAGGATGCCATCCTTCAAGCTAGTCAGTTTGTTGGGTTTCTGCCCTGTTGTTGTTGTTAGCCTAGTCAACTACAAATTAACTGAGGGCGAAGTTGATACATCTGGTTTAGTTCAGTTGCGGTGGTGGGCCACGCACAGAAAGAGACCTGATAACTCAACATCAATACCCAACATGAATGACAGCAGATGCTGCCAGCAATGTTCCAAAATCAAATCTTACGCCTTCCCAGAAAAGTGGAGGCCATTATGGCAACAAAGAGCGACCACTTCCATATTAAACCCCTTGGTTTCAGATTGAGATGCTGGGCAGGCTGGTGTCCACATACTTTTGACCACGTAGTGTATGTCAGACTGATAAACTAATGGAGTTGTTGAATCGGCTCAGTTGTTAATGTTTTACATTTGTTTGACATTTCTTACCACCCACAACACTCAAGTTGTTTGTGGGTTTAATATTCATACTTCTCTTCCTGTTCATATCTTCTGGAAATGTTTGAGAAAACATAAATCACCTTCCCCTCTGCCTACAGCAACCAAAGACAGGAAGGTGGGAACAAGATATCAGGCAAGGGCCTCTATTAACAAGGACGAAACTCCAGTAGCGGTAAGCCTGCCTCCTGTGAGTAGGACTTGGTAGCTATAAACCCCGCCAAGAGGAGCATGACGCCGTTCACACAGGTGACGCATTCTGCAGGCCCTTCCCATCCGCTCCTCCATTGTGAAGATTTGCACTGGGGATGACACTCCAAACCCCTGTCCAAAAACAGCATCTGCAAAGACAGATCATGGTGTCTTTGCTGCAGGCGTTGGTTCCTTCCCCAGTTACCATAAAGCAGAAGAAGTGCTCAGGATCTATAGCTGGTAGAAATAGGAAAGGTGAAAAAAACTGGAAATAAAGAGAGTCTTTATTAAAAGGCTCGATGAAATATTTAGTTCGTATAGAGTAAAGAGGCACCGGCAGGCAAATCTCTTTCTTCCTGGCAAGTCAGCTCCATGGGACCCCTCTTGTCCCCACAAAAACATACAGACACAATACTGCACTGTAATGAAAAGGCAATGAAAAGGAAAACAAACAAAAAAAGATGTACTGCTAATTTACATACTGTGCTCTTATTGCACTGTGTTATTGGATCAAAGTTTCTGAAAACCAGGAAGATGGAACTTATTCCGAGAACAAAAAGCTTAATGGGTACTGACAATTTATTAAGTTAAAGGCCATCTGCTATATAGACAGTATATGTAACATAGTAAGTTCAAGTAAGTGAATTCTGGTTTTGCTTTTCATTATTTTTGTTCTTGTCTCTAGAAAAGCCCCAAACAGCCACAGGGATGCAGGCCTATTATGCTCACAGACATTGGCTGCTGAAAACAAATTTTACGAAAAGCAAAACTCAAAAGGTACATAATTATCAGGATAGAGGCAGTTCTGGAATGCATTTATCAATTCCAATCCAAATCAGGAATTGGAATGTAAACCTCCATGAAATTCTAGTTCAGTTTCAGTTCTGTTCCCCATAGTTTTTTTTATTCCCGATCCCGACTCCAGTCCCATTTCCTGATTTGTATTGGAATTGATGAATGCATTCCGTAATGGCCCCAACCCTGATAATTATATGAATGTCATACCTGTCAGCCGTAGAGAGAGAATGGCATAGCCCCAAGTGCAAGCCATATGGGGTGGGGGTAGGGTTATAAATAAATGGATAAATAAATGTAAAAAAAGAAGATCAAGGCTCTGCTGTATAAGGGATGCATTCCTTGTCAAGCAATACACTGATATTCATGGTACAGAATACATTTTATGATAGAATACATGTAGCTGTTCTGCTGTGAACTCTGTCAGCCTATGGTGCAATAACCTGTACAGAAAAACTAAAAAAATACAGTTACACTTTCAACTGCCAAAACTTTTCATTTGTTGTTTAGTTCAGTTCATTGAATGGAAACAGTGATAGATTAATTGTGTTGTAAGCAGATTATGGACCAAAATTGTATCCGTAAATGGTAAAAACATTTATATGTAACTATGCATTGACCAATGAGATGGTAATGCAAGACAGACTTCTCATTGTGTCTCATTCTGGCATCAGGGGGGAAGTTTTTAACGAGGCACTATGTCAAGCCAGTGAAAAAAGACATGATGAATTGCACCTTCTGTCGTTCTTATGCTCCTATATCACACAGATCCTTTGTGCGAGTAAACTCCGTGTTTTGTCGACAGCCACTGCTGCGGAGATGACATCACTCTGTGGAGGTGAGAGAAATAACCACGCCGAGCCGGGACAAGCGAAGTCAGAGGACAGCAGCCTTGGCTGCTTGAAGTATGTTCCCTGTGGGAAATGTTACACTCCGTGGTTTATGGCAGCGCAGTGAGTGAGGCAGTTCGTACGAAAGACGTACCCGAGCAGCGCCGTCGTAAAGGGCCAAATGCTATCCCAAGCACCCCATTAATGAGCAAACGTCAATTGTGTGTCTGCGCCGTTCTTCCTGGTGAGCAGAGACGTGTGTATCTGGTACACACCCTCTCTGTTTTTTTTTTTTTTATTCTCTTATCAAAGACTATTCCCAATTTGTTTCTGCGGATCAAGCAATCTGGCAGAGCGCTGATCAGAATGTTAATAAAAAGCCCTTGAGGGCGATGGCGTGTTATGAATATTGAGCGAGGGCGCTCCAGACACTACGCTCACCTGGAGCCGGCACGTGGAGCGCGGGCTGCTACACAGGCTAACACAGGCCAACGTGGGCCAGCACAGGCTAACACAGGGCAAACCGGGGCTCCCGCCAATCCTAGCTGGTGAGATTGCATTTACCCCCGTGCTTTGTGTCGGCTGCTTGTCAGGAGTGCTTAGTCAATAGAGGCGAGTGCTTTCGTTAAAGTAGCGCTGTTTTGCTGTAGATGGGGGAAAGCGCATAACACCAAACGGACGATAAATGTAAAACTGGTTGCATTTTGGAGCCACTTTAGTAGAGGCGACGTGACTGAAGTGGAGTTTCTGTGGAAAAAAAAAAGGGAGGGCTTGGGAAAAAAAACTGCCCTCCAGCATGTGATGTACAGAGATTGGCATGAATATTGGACTGACTTTTTTTTTTTAAGCTTGAACAACGTATGCGTGTGTTACAACAAAACCCTTCAAGGGTAAGATAGAAACTGGAGCATAGGAAATTGAGACAAAGAGAGCAGGAGTAGGGAGTAGAACAGAGTAAATGACAGAAAAGAGAATAGGGGAGAGTGGGGGGGGGAGTTAAAGAAGAGCATATTTTGGAATGTATCTGCACCAACATCCTCACCAAAAAGTGGTCAGGCCATCACTGCTCAGCGAACGTTATTCTCCCAAGCTGACTGCAGCTCAGCAAAACAAGACAGACCCCGTCAGTCAGGTGACCCTTAGGACTGTGTGTATAAACACAAAGCATAAAGGGCGTCCTGATATCTAACGGCTGCCCGGGCAGAAGAGCCACTAGAATCAGAATGTTCTGAAAAATAAAAAGGCTACAGTCGCTGATGTTCCCCGGCAAGGTCTCCACACCTCCAGCATTTGGCACATAGATTTCTGCACAGATTCCAAAGCTAAGACACGAATACACACACATACACATGCAGACACCATATCTTCCCTCCAAGTCAAAACACATCCCGATGCTTTACCGGCATTCTCAGATACTAAGCCGAATTTACTAAATAGAATATCAACAAAAATACATGCATAAATATGCATATTTTTCCAATGTACAAATAAGTGAGTAGTGGAGCATGACAGTCCCTTCTCTTTGGTGATTAATCATCAAGGTCTTTTTCTGTTATCTGTATGTATCGCAAGCATAAGCCTGTTTATTTAAAAAGCCCATGCACAGAGGAAAAATTGACAAGGAGATTGCATGTATGAATATACGTATACATTTGCATGCACCTCCATTATAAAAAGCCTTGGTTTCTACTTAAATAGGTTCTATTCCAGACCTTTTTACACACATTTTTAATTTTTCATTTTTAATGCCTTTACGTCTGGTATTTAAATTTCACATGCCACGCTCTTCATTTCAAACTAAATATACCAGTGCAAAACAAGTCTGCCCCCCTGTGGTGACTTTATAAACTCCACCAGTACCCTAGTAATTCCAACCCCCCCCCCCCCCCCAACTCCCCCAAGCGAAAAAAATTAGCTGTCCTCAGAACTGTAACAATGATCATTTACCAGACGCGGATTCTGATGCTGCTGGGCAGCACAGCGTAAAAATAAGGGGGCAACGGAGAAAGACCAGAGGCTGCCCGTGTCTAATGGAGGAACACAAACACCATACATTTGCTTTCAACTCTGCTTCTGGAAATTCTCAAACATTTTTTCCATTGTCTGCAGGGGTATTAATACTAAGAATTTCCCCTAAAATTGGAGCTCATCACACATGGCAGTAGGAAGAAGGATGGAGGTATGAAGAAGTGTGGAGTGCTGAAAAACAGTGCTAAAAACATTCAGAACTGGGCTGATTTCAACCCCAATTTTGCCCGAGTTGCTAAAAATCTTAATGTTTCACTAAAGGCAGGCATATGGGAGGTGTCATTATTCATAATGTTTGATTTTGGAATGACATTGAAAGGCAGTGCTACATAGACTGGGGTGTTTTCTCAAACAGATTGCAAAAGGCAACACTTCGGATCTCCTTTAGCAAATGGCCCTTCGGTCTCTTTACTGCAGAAGCGTCAGGAATTTGAATTCCCCCCCATCACAGAGCATTTCAGTTATTCTGATTCTGCGGGAGAGATGCGTCATTCGCTCAGAGACCGTGGTGTAGGTGCTTCTAAAATATTGATGCGTCCGAAGACATATACGTCATATTCAAAGCCCGCGCTGAACATCCTTGACGGATGAAATTTGAAGGACAACAACGAACAGGCCACCGACATTCTCCCTGCCCATGCCGGCGCCCATTTACCGCGGCTCGCTCTGCCGACTGGCTTACGGCCTACTTCGAATGGGGGAGGGCGGAGTGAACCACTTAGCCCCAATTTCCACCGACCCCGCTTCACTTACGGGGTGCGATAACGTGCCGCCTTCGGAAACACAGGCCTGATATGAGACTCATCTCTTAAGCACATTTAACGGCTCGTTACCCACCTTTTCATTTCAGCCACGCGGACCCTTCTTGGTCAGGTGCCACTTCGCTAATGTGTCGGATATGAGCCGTAAGCGCTACACGTTTCAAATCAAAGGCCGCCGACGCTCGGTGGGAACAGAAACCGCTGCATCACGGCTGGAGCGCGCGTGCCATCATCGGGGGCGAGGTGACCAGAGAATTGGGTACAGGGAAGAGAGACATTTTTTTTTTTCACGGCTGATGGCTGGGGAACTTGCCCATTTCTGGGCTGCAGGAAATGCACTGGGGAAAATTACAGAGGTGGCTGCGGAGAGCTTGGACATCACTGTAACAGACTGAAGGCTCAGCTTAAGGAGACCCACTGTAGAGGTTTCCCAGCCAGACAGGCTACAGTGTAACCCAGGAATCCGAAATAGACTGAGCTGATTGTGAAATAACAGGCTACCTGAATTCATGCTGAATAGCAACATGCGCTCAAACAATAGCATGTAAGATTTAAGAGCACAAACTACACTGAATGTTTTCAATAAGTACCGAACCGCCAGACGATGTGAAGATTAGGCATTTCTCAGCGGAATATTCCAGAATACCACATATGCCTGTGACAAGTGACTCAACAAGCATGAGAATTGGATATCACCACTGTATTTATGTTATCGATGTAAGTTCTTTCTCCAAGACAGTTCCTTCTCATCTCCACTGTGAAGGGTCAAGAAACTAATAAGCCTTTCTTGCAACAAACAAAGCCACATCTTTGCAATTTCAGAGAAAAAAACAGCTGCAGAACAATGCACTGGAGGGGGGAAATAGAGTCCAGCTTTTCCCACTGAGAACTCCCGATTCAAGTGTTTATACACAGCCAGACACATTCATGTTCTTGTTACAAAGAAAAAATGTTCTGAAGAAATTCAGTATTTTAAATTACTGCTTTTGGCAAACAGCATTAAAACAAATCAAATTAAACAACAGACTTTCAATAAAATACTTTATTAAAAAAATCAATGCAGAACAACAGGAAAATGTTACTTAAAAGGCCAGATGGCAGATTCAGCTGCACGTTTTTTTACATTTATAATAACTATAGCTCCCTGCCCTTCTCCCCTCCCAGGTATCCAGCTGCACTCAGCCCTTGGAGTCAAGAGTCTGATGGGGGTTTGATGATGTCATTAGCAGAAAGAGGCGCTTCGAGAGCTCTGGACCAACCCTGCGAGTCGTAGAGGTCACACCCTCCCCGCGGCGAATCAGCAAGTCCGAAAGAAGGGACAGTTTCTCACGCTCGGAGCAGCACCCGGCATATGCCTGTACGAATACACATGAACTGAGAACCTTTTCAAGGTCATCCAATGACACCTCAAATCCCAAACAGAATACTTACTACAGAGCACAGAGAACCATGCCCTGTCACACACAGAAGTTGAATTAAATACAGTAGATAATCTAAGTGAGTAAACATAATTAGTACATTATTGTCAGCATCTGTCTAGGGACCACACTGATTGTCGTGAAACATTCCTTATAAAGTTAATCAGAATCTTAAGGATTTTTTCCCCCTAAAAAATGACTGTTTTCCCAAACAGCACAGACCCGTGCTGACTTGCAGAAATGAATACTAAATGCGATTCATTAGATTCCTATTGTTTTTCCCTGTGTGCATATTCATCATCTGGCCTTGATATTTTTACTGGGAAATTTTACAATGAGGAGAGAATTAAAAAAAAAAAAACACAAAAAAAACACATTCGGCGATACTTAGACAAAAACCCTGAGGTCTTTAACAGTAACATAACTGCAGTGAACTCTGAAGGCTTTCAGAAATGATTTATGCACGTAGGCGGGACCCTGCATTGCTGTTCCTCCTCCTGTTATCACAGATTTCTGCATTTGCATATCTGTGCAGGCGGGCTCAGTATTTCAGAGGCATGCGCATAAGCTCTAGGTATCTACACACACACACACACACACACACACACACACACACACGCAAGGGAGGCTTTGTTCACCTGAGCCAGCAGCTGCGGGGAAGGGTAGGCTGCGAGAATGGCGTTGGCTATGTCAGGACTGACCCGATTCAGCTGCTGGACCTGCCGTCTCCATACCTGCAGCAGACCCTTGCCATCCCTGTCCACCCGCTGACCCCCCGCCCACTCGCTCTCCAGGCAGAAGCTGAAACCTGTCTGTTCCCGCTCCCGTCTGGAAGGAGCAGGGAAATAGAGGAAAGAAAAAAAAAAAGAGACAAGCGTTCGTAAGCAAATGCATGCAGTCCAGCTGGCCCCCGCTACAGATTTCAAACAAATCCTGTCATTTGCAAAGGAGACCCAAAGGCCCGCCCCCAGCACCGACCAGCACGCCGGTCGGCACAGACTTGGACACGTCACACGTGAAACCAGCTCACTTAAACGGTGCCTCTGCCACTGCTTTGGTTGACATGGTGATATAATCGGAGAAGTCCTTCCAGCTTGCCAGGAAGTGCACTTGGACCCCTGTGTGTAACTGCAGGTCCACCAGGGCCTGGAGATAGGAGAAAGGAGGATAAAGAAACGGATAATGGAGACGAGATTAAACCACTACGCTACCAGAGATACCAACAGCCGAACACTAGGAGTTTATTTCATCTGCGATAGCACAAGCTGCAGTGAACACAGGGCCCTGTCTCATGTCCCATTCTCTAGAGCAGTGCTTCCCATCCCAGTCCTCAGGGAGCACCAGACAGCCAAATGTTTTTTCCCCAACTTAGTCCTTGGGGAGCCCCAACTCCCATTAGGGGTCCCTAATACAAGCATCATCCCTCGATTTTAAATCTTGTGCCCAGTCTAGCCAAAGAGAGCCGGCACACCTCCTCCAGCACTACCCGGGAGATCTCCGGAAGCTTCCCTCCCGCCTCCTTCCGCTTCCTGGCTTTCCCGACGGCAGCCGCTGCCCCGTTCCCCAGCACGGCCTCGCGATGCTTCTTCTGGCTCTGCGCCTTCTGCGACCTGAAGACGGAGAAGGATGACTCCAGCTGTCAAGCACGCCACCTACTGGTCTGCCACTGCACCAACTCGGTACCTGTGCTGTAGCAGTGTATCGCGATCTGAAATGAGGAAAGGGGTGTGGCCATGGCAGGAAGAAGACTCTGGTAACATTGTGTCTTGCCAATTACACCTGTTGTTTTCTTCCTCCAGGTAATCCTGTTCTGATATACCCTGATGCCCACATCCAAAATAAATTCTAATTTCACTCTCGCTGTGTTGACACTGTCCATGGGAACCCTGCTCAGTACCCTGTCCCCATGTCATATGGTTCTGGATTCCCACAGCGTTATACACCAAGGCACTGCCGACGTTTAAGGGACAACAGGTGTGTGGAGATCGGCTCCCTCGCTCACCGGAAGTAGTCTTCTATGCCGATGACAGCCAGACTGGGCATTTGGCCTCCGCTCTGAGCCAGGAGGCCGCTTGTCCATCCAGTCAGAGTCTGGCTATTGTCAAAAACGCCACCTCTCTGTCCCTGGCCACACAGTGCAAAAGTAATGATATGCAACGGTATTCTCCATACCCACAAAATCAAGTGATCAATATAATGTTAATATTAACTTTTATTTCTATTTGTGAATGCCGGAGGCAATTAAAACAGGAACAAATGACAACCTAAAAACATATGTGACACGAAACACAAGTGACCCATGCGACATTAACCAATACTGGCCATTCTATTATCCTAGCATTAGCTTCAGTGCTACAACCCTATGGTCTTACCTGACTGTAGTTGCTGACCATTGTGATGAAATCACCGAGTGGCACATGAATCGCCACATGGGATTCTGGAACACACCGCGCCTCGCCAACCTGCCCGTCAAATAACAAAGGGACTGAATCGCGCAGGAAGAAATATAGTAATTTACAAATAAACAGCTGCGTCCAGGTACAAGCTTCAGAAAAAGCCAGTAGGAATGCCGACCTTTAAGTGCTTGGAATAACAGTGAAGCAGAAGTATAAATGTGTTTGGTCTTACTCGGGTCAAGGGTGTCTAGTAAATGTGTGTAATCAGCGGGACTGGCCTGTGATTCCGGGGCCCGGCGAGCCCATGTGATGCTTCTGGGAAGGGCCTGTCTCTCGATAGCGCAACTGCAACCCAGGGCCTGGAGTGATGAAAGGAGCGTCCCCCCACCCTCGAGCTGCAGCAGAGCTGTGAGGGAATAAAAATGGCACAGAAGCGGGCTATCTTGGTGACCGTTATCACATCTGAAGCCAGTACTCCTCTAAGCACGCTCTGCTTCAATGATCTTAGAGAGAAATTCTGTAGCCTGATATCTATCCTAAGCAATTACTCAAAAGCCATTTATAAAGATAAAAAAAAAAAAGTTTAATGAGATACATAATTATGGATGGAGCAGCACACAAAATATTCTCAAGCACTGAAAAATGGGCAATATGAATTTTTTAGTTCCAGTTTAATCGATATGATGTTATCCTGAATATAAAAAATGTAGCTCTCTCTTTGTTAAGACGGTCATCTCTGTAAAGGGGACTGAAAGCTTTCCCAGTCAGCACTGCACACTGGTCAGATCATTTCAGGCTTTGCCACAGCACTTATAAACAGGGGCCCACCAAGTGTGAAATATACGCTGGCACGCCAAAGAAATTTCACTGAGTGAGTAGTGCTTAGTGTACCATTCAAGTAGTAAAATCACCATATGTGCTTCTGAGGATACATTGCAGGCTTGAAATATACCGTCTACTGATTCTCTCAGGCTGTAGACTATTACACTCTTAAGAAGACATTCACCTGGATCCACAGACACCACCATGTGTTTGATACACTCTTCTGGCCGTAGAGCCTTAATAGCATCAGCGAACGCCTTCTTCTCAGCCCTCTGCCTCTCCAGCTCCAGTTTGCGGACAGCCTGATTCTTCTCTCGGGCCTCCCTCCTCTTCAGGGCATCCTCCCTCGATGCCCTGATCGCCGCCGCACTGCGCTTGGTGCCCCCCCCTGCCAAAGAAGAGCCTCCAATGTCCGTCAGTGCCCCGGGTTCCTCCAATGACCCGGAGGCTGAGGAACCCTCGGCGATCCGCGTGAAGTCCGGGGCTTTTCCGCATTCTTCGAAGCGGAGAGGGAGCAGGGCACGGTGTTGGTTGACTGAACCGGAGTCTGCCTTGGCTTGGTGCGGCAGAACTGAGCTGCCTGCCTGGCACGCGGAGGCTGAGAGAGGAGGTGTCACAGCAGGGACTGATGACGTCGAGCTTCCCAGCCGCTGCTTTAGTCTTATAGCAAGGGGAACGGTGATCTCCTCTTCATCACTCTCACTGCTGATCATCACTACATTCCTGGGTTTGCCTGATCCCTCTGTGCAGGGCTCTGGACGGGAGGCGTGGGGCAGTGGAGCAGTAACGTCCTTCGGCTTCGCTCGGGCAGGATCGGACTGGTTAGGTCGGAGGTTCAGGAAGCTGGGTAGGTCCTCCATATCGCTGGAGTCGGTAGATTGGTCATCCAGTCTGCTGCCTCCCATGCCGTTTCTGTCCAAAGCTCAGCCAGTACTATGTGGAACAATAAGACGTCAACAAACAAGGTAAACATAAAAATATACTTTACATAATCTGAAACGTACTCATACGATACCTATATACTCATATACTTTCCAAAAATTTCACAATCTCTGGGAAAAAAAATACCAGACAAATTATGTAGTAAACCTTATCTGAAGTTGGATAGCTATATAGTACCATTCTGACTGGCTACTAACATTGATCCTATGAAATTAGAGAGATCTGACTTGAACTGTCACTGAACTGTTATGTCTCAGATGTAACATTAATTTTGTAAAATACGGTTTTGTTACCTACTTGTCTGCCTACCGATCTTACACCGATACAGATAGTGATCAGGGATCTTAGACAGTGACAATAATACTATCCAAATTATCTTTTAAATTAGCATCTATTCTATCTATTCTATATTTCAGTAAAGTGACGATAATTCGGACAGTTCTTACCGTCAGCCGGATTACACGGGCGCCCCTTTGGATTGAATTGCCCGCGTTTGTTGCCCGGAGGACGGCAGCTTGTACTTCCGGGTGAGGGTTCGGAGTGCGCGTCTGTGGAGCTCAGCATGGCCGCTCTGTCCTTCAAGCTGCCGGCCAGAGCGGGTAACAAAACGCAGTGATTCGCTGCAACAGTTCATCACGATCATTTATTTATGTGGTTTTACTATATGTCTTTTTACGTGCTTAGTTTTTACACTTATCTGGCTAGCTTTTACGTGTTAAATGCTGCATACTGTTTGTCTCCTTCCTTCACTTAGAGGAAGCACCAGCGTCTCCGTTTCTGACTTGCAGCCGTCGATTGTCTTTATTTTTCATCTTTACTTCAGGTGTCTTTTCACCGTGCTACAGCCCACTGGCGGTCTTTGTAAGGTTTGCTTCTAAGAAGTCGGGAGGAAGCAGCAAGAATTATGGATCAGGCAGTCCCGGCCGGAGATATGGATACAAGAAGATGGATGGTGCAATTTCTCCTCAATTAAAAATTATTTCAGTTATATGAGTACTACCATGTATTGAAACTCGTCTACATTAGCTTACGACTTGCAGTAATCTAAAGGGAGTCAATATAGAAGACCTGCAAAATTAAAGGAAGCTATACATTATACAAAGCAAAAAAAAGTAAAATCAATTTGTTTCCTTTCCGATACAACTGTTATATTAGCGAATTAGTTACAATGTGTCTATAACTTAGTATTTGATGCCTTTTTATCTTTGTACAGGAAGTTTTGTCCACGCCGGTAACATCCTCGCCACCCAGCGAGGCATCCGCTGGCATCCAGGAGCGCATGTTAGGCATTTTACATTTTTTGTATTTTTAATTCCTGTGGAGCTTGATGATCTGTATGCATAACTCCTGTGTCTGTTTACTCCAAGGTTGGAATCGGGACCAACAAAACATTGTATGCCCTCGAAGATGGTACCGTGAGATTCACCAAGGAGGTGTATATCCCCAGCCCCCGGAGCGTGGAAGCGGTCAAACTCATCCGAAAGCTCCCCAAGGGCGCGGTCCTCTACAAGACCTTCATCAACGTGGTGCCAGTCAAGCAAGAGAGCAAATTCAGACTTGTGGGAATGATCTGAGAACGGACTCTAAATTCCTACATGTCAGCTGGAGAACTGTGTGTATTTATTGTTTTTTTTTTTAGAGGGTGGGGGCATGTTAAAAGAACCTTGTCAGACGGTGGTGTTATTGATTGACGAGTGCTAAACGCAGGTACTCGAATAAATCATTTTTTCATGCTTTAAACTTGTTTTATGTGGCTTTTGGTCTTATAGCACTTTAAAAGTTTGTGGGGGGAATTTACCAATTTCAATGTGTACTGTGGAATACTGTTGCCATGAAGCCATGAAGGGGTGTACTTGGTCTGCAGCAGTGTTTGGGTTGGTGGCATGTGTCAATGTAGCGTCCACATGAATATGCCAGGACCCAAGGCTTCCCAGCAGAACATCGCCCAGAGCATCACACTGCCAATGTCAGCTTGCCTTCTTCCCATAATGCATCCTGGTACCATCTCTTCCCCAGGTAAACAATGCACATGCATCCAGCCGTCCACATGATGTAACAGAAAATATGGCTCATCTGACCAGACCGCCTTCTTCCACTAGCCCGGTTCTGATGCTGAGTGCCCATTGTAGGCATTTTTGGACAGGGGTCAGCAAGAACTCTGATCTGTCTGCGGCTACACAGCCCCATACGCAGCAATCAGCGACGCAGTGTGTTCTGACACCTATCTATCATAGCCAGCATTCACTTTTTCAGGCATTAATGCTACCATAGCTCTACTGTGGGATCCATAAGATAAAATGATTTGGCCTGGATCACGGTATGCGGAGGGGCACTGAAGGCAACATGGCGAAGAGCGAATGTCAGTATAATTAAAAACATTTGTGTTTTTATATGAAAATTGTTAAATATTTTTAGGTGTTTAGAACGTAAGACCTGTGCAATGTGAGCATATACAAGAAGTTCAGTTTTAGATTTGAAAACCAGTTAGACTCATTCACTGAAAAGAATCTGTTCAAAAGAATGATTCGTTCACAAATTTGACATTACTATTGTTCACTTCCATAGCTGTTTTTGCATGTAAGTAGTGTTTCTCACTATAACACATTGTAGGTTGCGTAGTGCTTTTCTCTCCAAGTAAAAATTGCACAGATATGAATGTGATTCCGCATTGTATTGGACTTGGGTACTAATAAATCAATCATGTTAAAACAGATTTGCAGTCGTTGTAGTAGAACAGACTGTATTCAGGGTGTTCCCCTTCCTTGTGTCCTGTGTGCCCTGCGATTCAGGTCTCTTCACAGCACACATGGCTGACTTAAAGCAAACTTTCTAGAGCCATGGTTGAAGCAATTATGGATTAATGTACTGTATCAAATGCAGGTTTCTGCTGGGATCTGGTAGGAATATAGAATCTACTTCCCATGATGGGTCACAGCAAACCTAGTGTATATCCTAGGTAGCACAGGGGAAACATGTTTAACAATTTACCAGATTTTCAGCAAAATGGTATATTTGGTTCGCAAGGAAATCCATGAAAAGAAAGAGAACAGGAAAATTCCACTAACAGAAAAGAAACCCAAATGAAGCCACAATTGTGTACTTTTGATGAGCTTGTGTCAGTCCTGTCAGATTAGACTGAGATCTTTATTCTTCATTATTTTTTTCTGAACAATACATTTTACTTTATACATCTTTATACACTTGGAACACAGGCTAACTTGTGCCAGAAATGAGTGAAATGTTTTTATGCGACTCTTTGCATCCATTAACATTAATGCAAGCAATTGTATAGTGTGCTTTAGCAGTAGCTTGCTCTTCCCTTTTTTTCCACCAACACCAGAATTAATTGTCCCTGTATAAAACTAGGTTGACGGAATTGCAGACGAAAGATTATACAGCGTAGGGGGAAATGTTTGACCTAAGTTAAAAAGAAACCATGAGAAATAAGTAACTTAACCGAAACGCCTACTGAGGTTAATGACTCCCTAAGACGAGGAGTGACAAGGTCCACTTCAGAAGTGCTTTTAGATATCAGGTGTTGCATGTCCCTTGGTTAAAGTCAGCCAGAAGCTGTTTAAATGAGTAACGGACAAATCAGAAAATCCTGAATAGCCATGGCTGATTTTTATTTCATCCTGAGTCTTTTTTTTTAAAAAAAAAAAAGACGAGAACAGGGCATTTTCCCGTTCAGTGAAAAACAAAGTGTCCATCGATAAGGCTTCACAGGCATCCCTGCTTTGAGGGTAAAGGTTCAGAAAGACACAGTGACAAAATCCAGCTGTACAACTGTGTCTGCCTTTTGGCACTGATGTTTAGCCAGTTGATACTGATATTCAGCCTTTGGCCCAAATCCACTGGCTTCTTAACTGGGACAATGTTAACTGCGTTTTATGTTTCAGTTACGCTTATGAGAAGGGCTGAAGTGTGCCTTGATTTTACGGAGCCTTTTGGGAAAGGGGGCGGGGTGGCAAGAAGGCTCTACATGGGCAAAGAGGCACAGCAGGCATCTGGAGTGGAATGGTGCTGTGAGACAGCCTCTCTCACTGCAGCGGAGGCTTCGCTATGGTGGGAGTCGGCAAGAGAGGGCGAGGCAGTTTCAGGCCGGCCAATAGATTCCTCATAAGTCGGGGGCGACTGAAAAGAAAGCAGCAAATAGAGCATTCATTTGTAATAGAGTGTGGTGACACACAGTCCTATTTCAGAACAGCAAGTATCCACAACATTCACACAAGAAAACAATGCCGATGATCTCTAGTTGTTTTTAGGATATACCCTTGAGACTTCAATTATAAATTCTCATAGTGAAATAATACCAGTCTAGTGGTTTTATCCTGTTCTTTTTCTTGTGAAAAGTCCAGAGACATTGACGTGCCAGTGTGTGACTAAGCCTCTGTGCCTGTGATCACAAGGGCACCAGTTCGAGCCTGGATTTGCCACGTCTGCGGGTCCCTGATTGAGGCCTAAACCCCCGATTGATCGAGCCTAAACCCCCAGCTCCCTGGGCGCCGCTATGGCCAGCTGGCACTTACCTACAGAGAGCAAGCTGGGGGAGGTCTAAAGAGAATTTCCCCACAGAGAACAATAAAGTACCATTTATTATATTATTAAAAGCCATTTATTTTTTTAAGCATTTACAGTAATAAGGATTTTCATATAAAGAAGAGACTACCATACAAGTAATTACAATTAACTACTAATTTTCAGACATGCAGAAGTTAAATTTAGATAGGAAAGAAGAAATGGTTAAAGTCCACCATTATTGTCTGGAAAAAGAAAAGGAGTTAGTTTGAAAGTCAGATGAACATCAGATGTTTCCCCACAATTATCTACAAGCTGCTTTGTTCCATTGATTGCATATGTGAGGAATCTCAGTGTTAGACCCCATTAACTGTGGTTTGGCTGCTGTTTATCAGGACTATACAATTAATGCAGGGTTCCACAATCCGTTCCTCATGACAGGCCGGGATTAATCAACCAGAAATAATGTAGCATTTATTTGCATAACATGCCTGTTTAAAGCTCAGTCCTGACAACGCCTTCCACTTGTGTTTGCGCCCTTACTTTGTATCCCTTATCTGTTAATTACTCTGATGCCCCAAGGTAATAGGGACACCCTCCTTTCTTTTCAAGGCAAAATGAAAACATAAAACATCTCTTTGCTCTGGGAAAGCTAAATATCGTTTTCCCCCCACAGAGGTAGCGCACTAGTTCTGCAATTAATTGCAAAAGAATCAGTCAGCTAGGGAGGGTTAATTGTCTACAAGCTATTGAAGAAGAAAAAAAGAAACACTGATTAATTGCAGATGATCGTCTAATGATGCCCCGAACAGAGACATGCCTTCCAGTGAAGCTGTCTTGTTGTATCAATATTTGCAAGCAGGAAGCCCTTTGATTGTGCAGCTGCTCATCTTGTCTGGGACAGGGCTCCGCAATCATGGTGTGGATCTGCTGTTGCCAGTCCTTCTTGCAAACGCTCATGTAGGACGGGAGATAAGACAGAGAGGCTTCCAGTGTGTGTTACTGGCAGTTGCTTGGCTGCCTGGCAAGAAACAGCTGTATGGGCTGGCGAAAGGAATCAGAAATCAAACTTAACCCTCCAGAGAAAGGCACATCTCTACATTTTTTCAACACTTAATGAAACAGAGTAGTTGGCCTGGTCACTAGGACGACTAAAAGTATTGGGATTCTTTGCAAGGATTAGATGTTTAGAGAGACTCCTTAGCTGGGTCACTGTATTGTCATAGGCCATCAATGAACCTTGTTCATTATAGGGGGAGCCACTAATGAGTGCCTACTGGTGTAATAGTGGGGCAGAGTATCCTAAAATCGAAACATAGTGTCAGTGTTGAAAATTTACAAACGTTACCCTCATATTAATTATAGAGTCATGTTTAATATCCTGAGACCAATTCCCTATTTTATCCACAGTTTTGGATCGTCTCCTTATATACCTGTCCATTTGATTTGGGTCTTGCAACATGCCGAATAGTAATACTTTCTTCTCCCCCCCACTCCCACCTCAGCAAAGTCTTATTGTAGTAACTTAATGAATCTTAAGATCGCCATTGAAATCAGTGACAGCATAGCAACTAAATAAGAGCCTTGGTGTTGAAAGATCCCCTGTCTTTACACTTTGTATTGTATCCTAGCAACCACCAGGAAAATGTTTCGTTTTCTACATTTTTTGAAAAAATGTATAGACTCAGAATATAACAAAAAAATATACTTGTGGAAATAAACTTTATTTCAGCAAATCTTTTATAAATCTGAACAATAATGTAATTTCCATTCTTTTCCCATAAAATGCTTGTATAGGTTGGTGCCTAGTTTCATTGTAACTTTTGCATTTTTATACACTCACTGTGTTCCACTGAAAAACATCTACTCTAAAACCATTATCTTTATCCCAAAGCTAACAATATATGCATATAGTACATGTACATTCATATATCACATATAACTAACTAATCAATCTTCATTCCCCTTGCACCACTTCTTTTTGTGTTGCAGTAAACTAAATAATGTCCCAGAAAAATATCCAGGGAAATAAAGTAATGAGTAGTCATCGTAGACCTAGAATGCAAACTATTGCCACCATCAGACTTTAAAAATGATTTAATATCGTGTACATATACTTTAAAAATACAAAAAATAAAAGCACATTTTTGACTCATGTTTAAAATCTAACTTTCACTTCAGCCAGAAATGCAGGCAACTTACTTTCAACTGCCTACTTAAGCAGGAGCGTATTTTATTACATTACGTATGTAAGCTTACATCATAGCTTCGAATTTCATAGACGTTATACCTTTTGCATGAAATGCATGTCTTCTGTGACCTGAATTTGTCATGGTAGCTTTCCTGCATTACTGCTCTGAAAAAGGCGTAAAACTTCGTATTAAAGGTTTTAAAACTTTTCATGCAGAGAAAATTCACCATAACGCTTACACAGTTTATTTAATTTGAACTTGATTCACTCAATCTTTCCATACTTAATCACGCCCGAAGGGGCTTACGGGTATTGACGAGAATCCGGATTAGTCCCGATTTTGCAGCAAAGCGAGTGCCTCTGATAGAGGATGGATAGCAGCAGCAGGATCGCCACAAAAAACACGAGAGAGGAGCAGAGTAATACAGTTTCAACAAGGTAGATTTTACTGTATCAATATACAGTGTAAAATCTTCGATGATACATTTTAAAAGTTTTGAAAATAATTTAAATGATCAATACTCACTTGAAGCCAATATTACGGTCAGTTGATGCGATGATAACTGTGAGAATCTGGGCGTTATCTGTGTAGTGATCGGCAATGTGGCCATGTCATCTACAAACACTTTATGTACTTACAGTCTATATGTACTTAAATTGTAACGGGCATTAAAAAGCTTAAGGTGAATGCTTGCAGTAAGTCTCGACCTTTTCTTGTCTCACTACAAGAGCCCAGAAACACGCTCCAGGAACGTTAAACAAACCACCTGTATTCACACGGGCGTCCGAACCGAGTGGAGCAGCGCGGACTCCGTACATCAGCGATCCTGGTGGTGTGTAAATGAAGTATCGTCTTCGCAAATTAAAAAACCCCAAGAAGACCTCAGTTTAACTCTGCCCCGCCTTCCCAACGCGATATCAACGTACGGGGAGCCGCACAGAAGGGCGAGCTTCACTAGACGTGACTTTAGCAGCACACAGTTAATATTTTGTAGCGCGGTTACCTGTCAAACAATCGTACGCCATAAGGCAGACCTAATCTATAGTCTTATAGACAGTAAGACTGCCCGTTAACAATGCTTGTCTCCTCATGCATTTAGAAGATTTATGTTATAGCTAAAATGGAAATAAAATGTATTACTTCATTGTTGTCCTCAGCATTTTAACAGAGGTAGGTCAATATATATATAAAATTTGTATATTGAGTTTCACTGTAACTCACTGCACACCATGAAAATTAACATTTGCAGGGACAGGGCCGGTCTTGTTATTAAGTTAGTTATTAGCTTGGTTGCTAAGTAGTTTTGTTCATTTTATGTGTAAGTGGCAGGGTTAAGGTTACTTCGTTAACTGGGAGATATTAGACACCTGACATTGCGGTCAGATTACATAGAAATTAAAAGCCAATGGAAACTTAATCGTTGGGATGAAAGCCCAGAGAAAGATTTATTATTACATAAAGTTCGCCTGGCAGTTGTTATTATGTCTTGTCCAGTCCAAGGTCAGAAGCAGCGAACCTGTCTTTGGACAGCCGTATTGTGCAATATCCCCAAATGAAATGTAAGGTGGTCACTGATATTTTTGTCCTAGAGCTGCATATTTATACTTGTGCAGTCAAGTATTTGCATCTTAAATAAGCCCAAACTCGCAAAATTCAGTTATATTTCCATGAGTATGCTTAAACCAAATAAAATTAAAACAACATTTCGTATTTATGACTTTCATGTAGCTGTCTCCGGAAACACCTGTAGCTGTGGCATCTCTGTGACCTTCATACAGATAAAAACACAATTATACCTAAATAAGCTTACGATCTTTTGTTTGTTTGTTTAAAATATGAGATACGAACTTCAATCCGCCGAAACAGATGCGGTTTATACGATGTGAGGATATTGACCCCCCCATATTGTATTTATTTCCCCCCTATTGGGGGTGTGGACGGCGGATCTGGGGCTGGTTTCTGGCAAAAAGGCGTCCGCCGCAATGGCGGAGCCCGGTTCCTCCCCACGTCACCAAACCATGCTGGCCCTTTCCAAGGCAGACCCCCCCCCTCCCCTCCCCTGCCCTCCCCTCGCCGAAGCGCAAGCTCTGTCACTTATATCCATCCACCATCTTTCCCCCGTGAAACTCTAGCTCGCTTTCCTTCCGGATGCGATTGTGTTTCCAGCCCATAGTCCCTGTCCTGCTGCCCCATGCCAGAGCCGAGGCCGGCAACCGGAAAAGATGGTGGCGAGCGCTCGGGTACAGAAGCTGCTCTGGCGGTACAAGCCGGCGATCGTGGCGGCCCTGGTCGTCCTCCTCATTCAGGGGCTTGTGGTGTGGAGCCTGAGGAGCCTTGAAGAAGGAGAAGTGGAAGTAAGTAGCCGAATGTAGTGGGCAAACTAGCGATGATACGACCATACACTCGTACCGATCATTCGCTGTGACATGACAGCACCCCCTTAGCGGGTGTATTTTACCGGATCATCTCTCCATTTAACTCGATTCAACAACTAGCTGCTTGTTTATAGCAATTAATGCATTGCGGCTAGTTAACCTCGCTCGCCTTGTTTACTTCGGGCGAATCGCGGACGCGAAGGTCCGGCTCTATAAACAGGCGTGGTGGTTTGGGAGCGCTTGTTATTTATATCAGCGCCATTTTTCAGTTTGATCGCCTTTTCTGCTCGTTTTATTTGCATTTTCCACCATGTTCAGTGTTTCCTTGCTGGATCGTGGGTCTGGCACAGTGCGATGAGTTGCAGGGTTGGCATTGTAAACAATGAAACAGCCTGCGTGCCTTTGCACAGATACTACCTTCCCATGGGTGCTGATCTCCGTAACATTTCGTTGAACTAAATGTATTGTTAATTTGGTCAGAAACTCCCTTTCCTTCCCTTTCCTCTTTCTGATGATAAATGTATACTGCGAATAGTGTCTAATGACAGCTGCTTTACTGTTTCGATTTAAAACCATAATTTTCCAGTGGTGTTAGACTGGAAAACTTAATAGACCTAAAGCAGAATCGCTAAAAAGCCATGATTTCTTTGAAGCGTTAACCGAGATCACCGGCATTACTGCGGGGGCCTAGCTAAGTTTAACTTAGGTGGGTATATTCTCTCATACTGTTGTCTAATAACATGCTGCAGTATATAAACCATGTTTAGTTTCTCTGACATTGTTACAGTTCTTCAACCAGGAAGGAGTTAATTTTAGTATACACCTTACAACCCATTGGGGTTAAGCAGATTAAGTGTTGCTACAACCTCCAGTTTTAGTTTCACAATAAACTGTCATACAATCAAGCTGTTCTGCAAAAAAAGGAAGTGCATGCTACAGTCTGTCCAGAATTATTTAGAGAATATATTCATTGCAAATGTCTGGTTATCCCAGTGTGGATATTCTGTTCCCCTGCATAGAAAACTAACCTAGTTTAAAATCAGTGTAATACTGTTTTGGGATTTAATAGGTGTCTTCCTTACTGTACACACTCTGCAAGTCCTTGACTATGATGCATATGACATCATGAGAAACGAGTACCTTTAATTGTTATGTAAATACATCCTTCTGAATAAATAAAGCACCTAACGACTTTAGTGAATTTAGTCTTAAAGCTGTTGATCACTGTTGTCGCTCTTCCCTCAGAAGAAGCACCGAAGGTCAAAGCTCCCTGACAACAACAGCCACGATTCCAGGCGGGCTGCTTCCGTTTGGGAGGGACAGCATGGGGCCCTGGGGAGAAATCGCAGCCGCTGGCGGGTGGGAAGGGACCGACTCGGGGGCGCGGCCTCCCGGGCCCCGATTCAGGAGCCGGGGCATCACAGACGGCCCGCCAGGAGGCGTGGGGGTGCAGCGGAGGGGGTGCCCTCCAGCAGCCGCAACTTCACAGAGCAGAAGGTGGAGGAGGGGATGGGGCAGGTCCTGCCGGCCCAGCAGGGTGACGTCGGCAGTGTGGGGGGCGCCCCTCCGGCCCTCAGCAGTGACTTTGTGCCCAAGTGCGACATAGTGGGCAAGGACGCTCTGTCTGCCCTGCACCGTGCCAGCTCCCGCCAGTGCAGGCAGGAGATCGCCAACGTCGTGTGCCAGCATCATGAGGGAAAGCTTATGCCGCAGTCGTTCCCACAGTTCTGCCCGCAGCAACACGGTGAGCCTTTAAAAAAAAAAAAAAATGACGCACTTGTCCAAGAAACCACACACACGGGTTTTTATTATTATTGTTTATTGCTGGAGTTCAGACTTTAAGCTGTTTTTGACTCTGTTTACCGATTTGTAAATGCAGGAGGCACTCGGTATAGAGCAAGGGTGGGGAGCCTGATCCATGGAGGGCCGGTGCGGGTTTTTGGGATGGCCCCTCAATCGGCTGGTGACTGGGTTCCCAGTACTGGAGTTGAGAACCACTGCTTTATTATTGGCTGATTGAGAGGCCATTCCAAAAACCCGCAACGACCCTCCATGGATCAGGATCCTCACACCTGGTATGGAGCATACCGCCAGGATGGTGCAAAGACTTTGAGGGGCAGGTTGCACAGCGGTAAAAGTTCTCGTGGGGAGGAGGGTCAATGGGAGGGACTTTTAATACTTAAGGCAAATAGGCAGGTGCTCAGTCCCCCCTGATTGTAAATAATGTTGGATTTCCTTTCTTTTAATCTTGCTGTCTGTTTTATGTTCAATGTTTCTGCAAGTCTTCGAAACTGGCCTTAAAGAACGATGTAATGTTTCTGCGCTTCTCATTTACTTAAAACACTTAAGTCATCCAAATTGTGTGTTGGAGAACTCCTCCTCTTTCGCGGCAAGTGTAGCTTAAGCATGGGCTACTGTTTACATTGTCAGACTGCGTCAGAATTTCAGTTCACATGCATAAAAGTGACCAGAAGAAAGGGCCGTGCTAAAAATTAAAGGTTAGAATAAAGGCTCTGGGTACAGATATTCATCCAGATCTTGTTGGCAGGAAGGGCCCATGTGCTCGGAAAGGCGCCAGCCGGCCCTTTAACGGGTGAGCTCTCTTAAAGTGGGTGTAGCAGCGATTCATAAAAAGGGAACATTTGCCATATAAAAATAGAATTTTTGCTTTCATCATATGCAGCTGCTGTTGGCAGACGCTCCTGTACCATTTGGTGCAACACATTGCAAACGAACCGTTTCCATAAACAAAAAGTAGCCGTAAGCTAAACCTACGGAGAATGTTGCTTTCCCTTATTTAGTTTTTTCAGCTGTAATTGAGCTAGGTGTTTTCTAACCTGGTTAAGTCTATTTATAGGAAGTAGCAGCTTGTCAGGCAGTGCTTGCTTATAAGCCTGCCTTCTTCCTTCTTTCCTGACCCCGGCTCCCACAGGTCTGTCCAGTCCCGTGCTTCAGGGCAATGACCTGGACGACGAACGGGGCAAGGTGGATAATCCGGTGCGTGTGGCGTTCATGTTGGTGGTCCACGGGCGTGCCATTCGGCAGCTGAAGCGCCTCATCAAAGCCATATACCACCGAGAGCACTTCTACTACATACATGTGGACAAGGTACGGTGCCGGGGCATGCGGGGGCCTGAGGTCACAGAGGGTGGAGAGACCGACTCCGATTCCCGCCTCTTCTGTGAAGCGCCGCGTTTGTTTGCTCCTGGTGTCGCGCCTTATGCAGGCTCCGTAACGCTCTCTGGAAATCTCCTATGAAAGGCACAGCAGGGAGAGAGAAATTGACTTGAATGGAGGAACGAAAGAATTGCCCGCATAGACGAGTGCTTGCTGTGAATGATGCTTGCTCTTTATTCCCCCCCCTCCCCCCCAAGTAAACGTGCTGATGTCCTCGTGGTGCCACAAAATAGCTAAAGTGAACAGCAGCTGGGATTAGGAATGAGATCCAGGCTGTATTTAATGCGAGTTTACATCTATATACCTGTAATCTTTATACATGTTATATATTAATATTAGAATATTGGCAACTGCTTTTATTGCACTTTTATTTTGAAGAAAAATCTTCTGCAGGCAGCATGAGTTTAGGCAGCAGCCCAGTAAGTGCACTGAGCATGCTGATAGCCCTTGTAAATAGCCCCTTGTATGTATTTGTTAGTGTAAATGCTTTTGCTGTGTTTTCCTCTCGCGCGTGTGTTTGCCCATATCTTGCGTGAACCCTGTATGATCTTCGCGTGTCTTTAGCATCGTGTTAATCGCCCTCCATGCGTGAGCATTGCCGTCCGGTGTGTGACCTCCCTATGTTTTCCTGTTATATTTGGGTTTGGTGATTGTTGGGTGCCTGCGTTAGTGCTTTTCAGGACTTAATGAAAGGGCAATGTTCTCCCCGAAAGAAGCCATCTCGTCATTTGCCAGTGTTGCTGCGATGCCCCACCTGCACCCCTGCCCCCTCCGCTATCCGCGGCATTAATTTTCCGCCTGCTGCCACGGCCACCGGCTCCCCCTTGCTCTCCTCCCCGTCCCCCCCCTGCTCTCACCCGCTCCTCTCTCCCTCGAGCAGCGCTCCAACTACCTGCACCGCGAGGTGCTGCTGATCGCCGAGCGATACCCCAACGTGCGTGTCACGCCCTGGCGGATGGTGACCATCTGGGGCGGGGCCAGTCTGCTCAAGACGTACCTGCGCAGCATGCAGGACCTGCTGGCCATGAGGGAGTGGAAATGGGACTTTTTCATCAATCTGAGTGCCACAGACTTCCCCACCAGGTGCCTGCAGCCGGCTTGCAGACGAGCGCATGCACACGGCACTGATGCGCAGTCTTGCCTGCCTGAAGTGCCTTTTTATCAGCCTTTTTAAAGCGCCTCTAATACTCGTGGTATTAGCTATTGCAGCGCCGAAAGACCTTAAATCACATTACATAAATCAAGCCCTGGCACATTCATACCTTCATGCACGAAATCATAATAATTCACAATAAATTCTAAACTGGTTGCATTGTTTCATAATGCACTGCTGCAGGAAGGTGACACTTTTATTTGTGCATTTATGTGTGTCCCATAGCCTTTTTATGGTCCGATGGTTTATCTGTAGGATAAACTATTTATACAGAATTACTATGGTTATTGTACAAATATTCATACAAAACTCTCCTTACATCCTAGGTTGTCTGTCAAAAAGCTGTCACTTTGTTATTTTCTAATGATTTGCTCATTTGCGCATGCTAATGATTTGCACATTGCTATAGAGTAGATCTGTCTTTTATTAAATGTATATAAACGTTATTGGGCATTTAATTATTATTTTATTAATATTATGGGAATACTGTCATAGTTTCTCAGTGTTGCTTTGGGGGCCTTAATAAAGATATAAGAGATTTATATTTTCTTTTGTCCATTTCTTATGTCCATTATATGGGTACAACTTGCAGTGAAATCTGGCGTTCACCTGAGACAGTTTAGATAAAGGTTAAATTTAATTAAATTGAATCAAGTTAAAAGGGGACTGGTAGGCTAAAAACAAAGATTCTGAAGATAAAATAAAAGGCCGTACCATCCAAAATAAAAGCTGATTTAAGTTCTACTCATTTCAATGTTTTTGGGTTAAAACGTATTATTCCATGCAGAGAATCCGCCACAGTTGATAACAACCATTTTCTTGCCTCTCATTTGCTTGCCTCACTCTTCTGTGTCATTTCAACAGGACCAATGAGGAACTGGCGGCTTTTCTTTCTCAGAACAGAGACAAGAATTTCCTCAAGTCTCACGGAAGGGAAAACACAAGGTACCACAACCTCAGTCGGTCAAGCACATGAGACGTTGCACCCAATTATCAATGTGTTAGATCAAAGTCCCCTCTGAGTGGATTTCACTCAGCCTCAGGTGACCCATTGAAAGCAAGGTTTGTTGATTCAACTGAGCTCCTCATGAATTAGCCTTTTCATGTTATGTGGCTAATTGAAGATTCATCATCATTTCTTTCACTACTATTAATTGATTTTTTTTCCTTCGTAGAGGATTAAAAGTATAAAAGCAAGCATGTTTCTCTGTTTTATTTTACTCCTTAGAAAGAGTAATGCAATGTTGGAGCTAATTAAGAGCTCCAGTGGATGAAAGCCAGTTTGAAAGCAGACAGTAAACACCACTGGTCTAATTTGGTGTTGAACTAAACCTTTTATTGCAACTATTTGATTGCAATTTTTGATGGGAGACATTAATTAAACTGGAATAAATTAAATTAAATGCTGTTACATGTACACCCTTGTGCAAATTAATTGAAACAAGTTGTCACACAGACATGCACGCAGTGGCCTGGGACCATTTGGTTTGCACAGCCAACTGGGCAGAGAGTACGCTGAGTGGATGGAGATAGGAGGCACTGTGCCCACGGACCGGCAGACCTGCTCGGGTGGGGATAGAGCTGGGTGGATGGAGAGAGGAGGCACAGTGCCCACTGCCTGCTATGACTGTGTTTTAGCCATCCATGTATGTTTTAAGTAAAGGGGGAAGGGTGTTTTCTGGGTATTCTGGTTTCCCTCCACAGTCAAAAACCATGCTATGTTTAATTCCCCGTAGTCATGGCGTGTGTGCGAAGGCGATAAGCATGGATTAATATGACTGCAATATCCATCTTAACTGTGGTCAGTTTGTCTGCATATCGATGCAGCGACACATTTCAGTTAATTCGCACGAGGATGTAAGGCAATGACTGAGATTGTCTTAGCTGATAAGCCTGTGCTGTTCGGCCACGATTTGCTGGGGGTGTTGAGTGCGGCGTGACTCGCTGTCACCGTGGCAGGTTCATCAAGAAGCAGGGCCTGGACCGCCTCTTCCACGAGTGCGACTCCCACATGTGGCGGCTTGGGGACAGAGTGATCCCAGAGGGCCTGGAGGTTTCCGGAGGCTCCGACTGGTTTTCCCTCACGCGCCGTTTCGTGGAGTACGTCATCAACTCCCAGGACGCACTGGTGTCGGGCCTGAAGCAGTTCTACAGCTACACCTTACTCCCGGCTGAGGTAAGGTACCGTGCATCACACTGGGTCACCTGATTGGACGCTGAGTGAGTGAGGTTTGGCCGTGTGATGTAACAGGAACAATGAAAATCAACCGATAACTGATTCATTACTGATTTTGGTGAAGTTATATGCACTGATCACAAAGTTTTGGAATGCATTCTTAATTCAGTCAATATTGCAGATTTTTTGGTTTTATAACAAAAAGCATTTGTTTATTCATTTTCAAAATAACATGAGAAACAACTGGTAGTTTTAAGTAAAACATCACTTAAAACCCAAATATTACAGATATTTTCTGAATATTTAGAAAAGAATATGAAAGAAATTTATTAAAATGTTCATTGACAAACAGTCTCACTGGGTGCTTTTTAAAAAGTCGCACCTTTGCAATAACATAACACCAAAAAATTATGTTGTGTGTTCCTTTGGGAAGTAGTGACTACAATTGCAATTAATAGTAGAATAGCAAAAATTAATTAAATTAATGAGTCAGTCAAAAAATTCAGACACTTACAAAATAGAAAATGCTTGTGCAGATATGTTAAAAATTGCTTGTTGGGGTACTTTTGTTATGAAACCAGTAAAATTGCAGCATTTTTCCAGAATTAAGCAAGCATCCCACAACATTCTATGAGCACTGTATGTTGTTGACTGTTTTGAAAATCGATTTTTAGGGCCGAAGAGATTAGAGATAATTCAAATAGATGAATAAATAATTGTTTCAGTTAAGATTACATTATGCGTATGCATTTAATGACTATTTTAATTGATGTAATATTGCTATAATAATTGACTGGGCTTGAGGGTTTAAATGGTTACCCCTCTGCTCCATCCCCCAGTCTTTCTTCCACACGGTCCTGGGCAACAGTCACATGTGTGACACGCTGGTCGACAACAACCTTCGCGTCACCAACTGGAATCGCAAACTGGGCTGCAAGTGCCAGTACAAGCACATCGTGGACTGGTGCGGCTGCTCGCCCAACGACTTCAAGCCCTCGGACCTGATCCGGATCCAGGTCCGTCGCTGAACCGAGCCGCTCAGCCTCTCCCAGACTCAGGATGTCTCCATTGTCCTCATTAGCAGAAGATGATAATGAATATCCATGGATGTCATAGGAATATTATTCTTATATTTTGGTTCTTCCCTGTATGGTATTTCTCACATTTTAATTGGGGCACACCCTAAAATCAGATTCTTACATATTTATAGTGTAATATATATATTCTGTTAGTCCTGTTTGCCCTGCAATCTATTATTTATGTGCTTATAAAATAAAAATTTTTTTTGTTGCTCTATAACTGACAAACACACCTTTGCTCCTGTTGGCTCTCCTCTCTTACAGCAACTGAGTCGCCCGACGTTCTTTGCCCGCAAATTTGAGTCGACGGTGAATCAGGAGGCCATAGACATACTGGACGCCCATCTGTACGGGCATTACGCCCCCGGCACGCCGGCGCTTAAAGCCTACTGGGAGAGCGTCTTCGAGGAAGCAGATGGCCTCAGCGCGCTCAGCGACGTGGCCCTCACCTCCTACTCCTCGTTTTTTCGCTCGGGCCTCCGCAGCCTGGAGGCCACCCACGGTGGCAGCAAAGCCTGCCGGTGAGCGGGCCGAAGCGGCTGTTAGCTCCACACGGCAGCCGTAGGGGCTTTCTTGTACGGGTCTTTGCTCGACACAGAGGCTGTAGGCGCTCTCTCGTACGGGTCTTTGCTCGACACAGAGGCTGTAGGCGCTCTCTCGTACGGGTCTTTGCTCGACACTGAGGCTGTAGGCGCTCTCTCGTACGGGTCTTTGCTCGACACTGAGGCTGTAGGCGCTCTCTCGTACGGATCTTGGCTCTAAATGTGGCTCTGATCACTGCAGAAAACATGTCACTTGGAGTTCTATAGAGATAAAACTGAGATATAAGGGCAGTTTTGGGAAAAGATAAAGGTTCCTGTATGTACTTATTTCTGCAGGTGCATGTGGTAGGTAGGAGGCTGGCTCTCTGGCCTTGTCGTCCATACGTGTGATTTAACACTGCAGAGGGAAGGGTGCTCAGCCAGAATTTTATTGGCAAATGGGTTAAATGTCGAATCAAAAAAGTCAGTGTGTAAAGGTGCCCGCCAGGCAAACAATAATTTAATAATGTCGCTTCTTACACATGTAAGTGTTGTTATTTAATATGTAAGCTGCTAAAACTGAGTAAGGAACGATTCACAGGCCGTCTGTCCACGAAGTCTGCCAGATTAAAGAAAAAAAATTTACAAGGACAACGGCAATTTGAGAATACTGCAGTAAATGACCTTACCTTCTGTTTTTTGACTCCAAAACCCTGTTGGACCAGTTCTCCTCTGTAATGTCAGCTAAATATGTTAATTCTGTGCTATCTTCAATTTCCATATATTTTGCTGATTTGAAGAATAGAATATATCAGGGCTATAACTGGGGAAATGTTTAGCGAAGCAAACTGATGAGTGGTGTAGTAGAATTAACACAATTTAGCCATTTAACTGTGGATTAGTTTTGATGCATGTTATTCTTATTTGCCTTTCTGTTTGATTCCTTTGCATTTCTCTTTAGGTATGAACCTCTCGGCCATCCCACATCTGTGCAGCTGTACTTCTACGATGACCGTTTCCAGGGCTACCTAGTCAGACAGGAAGTGCAGAACGTGGTCATGAGAACCAAGGAGGTTCTGGAGATCTGGGCCGTGCCCCAGAGCACCCTGCAGCTGGAGAGCAACCTACAGGAGTTTGAGAGGCTGAAGTACCTGGAGGTGTGGATGGATGTGGATGTGGATGACTGTACGCATGCTGCTGTGCTTCACCCCAGCCATGTTAACACTGTGTGTGCCGTTATCAGGTGGGGACAAGGTGGGACCCCAAGGAGAGGATTTTCCGCAATTTTGGGGGGATTCTGGGCCCCCTAGACGAGCCCGTGGCAGTCCAGAAGTGGGCGAGGGGGCCCAACCTGACGGCCACTATAGTCTGGATCGATCCGGCCCAGGTGGTGGCAGCTTCCTATGACATCAGCGTGGACGTCGATGCGGAATTCACGCAGTACAAGCCACCTTTACAGCGGCCCCTCCGCCCCGGGACCTGGACAGTGAGGGTCCTTCGCCTGTGGGGGCGCGTGGCTGAGATCCAGTTCCTTGTAATGCCCCTGGCATTTAAAGGAGGGCGGCCGTTGCAGAAAGGTCAGTCACCTCCTGACATTTTCACTTTTGTACTCTTAGCACTTCTACCTAATTAGTGCTGGAGAAATACGAGCATCCATCCACCTTCCTTAATGCTCTTATTCAGTGCAGAAAAGCACAGGGAACTCGGCAGGGGAGACGGCAGTCTGTCACAGGGTACACACACCAAAACACTTGCACTTAGGCAATTAAGACAGACTTGTTTGCCTAAGCACAATTTTTTTGGAGTGCTAGAGGAGACGACTGTACCAGAAGGGACATGCAGAACTCCACACATTTCAGTAAATGCATAAAGGATGTAGCACAGGATTTGATACCCATTAAATTGGATGTAATTCCACTGATTTACAAGACAGGGACCTGTTCTTTCTCTCCCAAAGTTGTCACTATTTGTTAGTTGATGACCTCTCAATGTTGTCTTTCCAGAAGAGGACAGCTGGCTTCACGCCGGTCCCCCTGGGAACCTCTACATGGAACAGGGCTTCCAGCAGCTGAACCAGGTTCTGAAGCTGCCCAGTGGAGATGCCACCCTGGAGCTGTCCAACAGGAACTCCCTGCTGGTGGGCAAGGCTCTGGAAGACTGGGTGGACCGCAGCATCAGAGCCTTTTGGTTGACTGGTGACCTGTGTGCTGCTCGTTCCTCACCCTGCCCGTCCTTGGGCCTCTGCCTCAAGTCCACCTGGAGTTCCCTTTCTCCGGACCCCAAGTCTGAACTTGGGCCTGTCAAAAGTGACGGTCGTATCCGGTAGCCCCAAGCCTGGGAAGCAGGACGGACTTGATGGGAATCATCTTTTGAGTTCAAGTTCATGACTCGGAGAGCCGTCGTTAAATTGTGCTAATGGGCCTTAGACAGTGATGTCGTTCCTTTTAAGGATGCTGCTGTTCAGGTCGGCAGCATTGCTGATAGGGAGCTGAAGAAAGCGTTGACTTACTTTGCACATAACAATTTGGACTTTGTTTCGGTTACGTTATCGCAGGTTTCTCTCATTTCACTGCACATGTATAAAACGGTTATTTTTAAAGACGTACGTGTTATACGTCATAAACATGAATTGGCCATCGGACGTTTGGTTCCTAGATAACTGTGGCCAGATTTTTACCTCCATGCCGTTTAATGATTTATGGGTCTTTTGTTTTTAGTTTTCCATGTCGGTTGTTTAAGGATTGTCAACCAATGGACAGAAAAGTGCACTTTAGCGTAAAAGGGTCCGTTTTCCCAGAGTGAAGACTGTCTGCAAGGAAGAACATCATGGCCATGCTTATTTCACTGAACTGTAGCTGCCTTTTTTAAAACCACAGTTTATTTGTTTAGCTCTCATTTGTGCTGGGGAATTGCTGGTCCCATCGTACTAACTCAAAAATAAGAGCACTACTATGAACAATGTTTTGTTCCCCTTCTAGATTTCAACTGGTAAATTTTGACTTGATATTTTCCACTTTAGTCTAATTTAAGGTACAGAAATGGACCCTTAAGGTTTTCTTCAACAGGCCATCTGTTTTACCCCTCCGTTTCCTGAATAACTTAACTATCCATTGTGAAACTACTAGAAGTTTAGCTTAAAGGAAGTGCCTTCCTTTGAACCAATTATGTGTATGTTTGAAATTTTGTAATCAGGATCAGTTTCTGAACTTACAATAATGTCTCTGAGTGGTCTAGTTGATACAGGTGAGAAAGCAGGATTAGGGAAAGTTTCACGCTATGCCTACTTAACAGTTCTTTACAAGAATTTTGATTTTACTTTTTCACTTTCTGAAGTGTTTTATATGAAAAAAAAATAGTTTTACTAAAAGCTTAGAACTGTCATCAGAAAACAATCAGAAGTTAAACTACTTGCATTGATTTCAATCATGTTCAGTGCTGTAGAGATGTGTGTTTTTTCAGAATGTGACAATGCACCATATTTCTGCATTCTTATGGTTTCAGTTGACTAAACAAACTGATTTGCATCAATCCCCTTTAAAAATTTGCATGAATTAAAAATGATGGTTGCTTCTGTGAAGCCAAAACTATATTAACTTGGTTTAAAAAAAAATCTCTCTAATGTAAGTGGTGGGTTTACAAAGACGGACACTCAGATTATGTTGGGTGTTAACAAATCCTTTGCTTTGTAAAGCGTGAATTCTCTGAATATGGGTGATCTCTCATTTGACGTTCAGTCGGTGTAAACCAGTGGTCAAGCTAATGGCCTTACCAGTGAACTTAAGAGCTTCCCTCAGCCTTTCTACTGGAAGGTCGAGCTTTAGAAACAGGCCTCTAGTATACAGTCATTTCACTTATGTGACTATTAAATGTTAAACAATCGGATGGTTCTGTTTAGTAAAAAAAAAAAACAAAAAAAAAAACAAATTTGTTTTCATCTTTATTTTCTCTGTCAGTGATGGTTCACCTTTTGTTTATATTGTATTTTACTAGTTTTATGACAAATGGTTCTTTTTTTGCTAATTTTAATGAAGTCTAGCTGCCTGAAAATTGTCATTGGAGAGGTGCCTTTTGGGTAATTGTTATGCAACTATTTGTAACGGCTTCTGAACATTTTGGTATGTTGTGACAAACAGCAGGTCAAGATAGTATCCATCCTGATTTGTGCTTTAGATTATAATTTGTAATTGTTGTAATTTCAGGGGACACGCTAAACTGGATACCAGTCCATAAGAACATAAGAAATTTATAAACGAGAGGAGACCATTCAGCCCATCAAGCTCGCTTGGCGCAGTCACATACTAAAGAAAACTTTACAGTTTCACAATAATGTACTGCACGAAGAAACTGGGGTACTTGCAGAATACATCCCAAGCATAACACCCACCAAATTAAAACGGATCAAAGCTGCTTCCCAAAATGTCCTCCTTATGATATGCTATTATTTTTATTGTGATATGTTTTGGAAGGTCTGCACGGAATTACATTAATTTTAATTGAAACTAAATTGGATGCCTCCTTATTTTATAACGCTGTTCATTGTGAATATGGTGCGAAGTTAAGTGTTTCCATGGAAACGGATCGAAAACTTGTCGGTGTTTATCTGCAGACATGGCAGGAGCTCCGTGAAGGCGGGTGCCAGTTGGTGCGGTCAGTGTTGCCACCCGACAGCAGAGGGCGGTCGCGGGGCTGAGTCGCTAAATCCTGGCGTCGCATCTATGTAACAAATTACATTTTCTGTGAAATTACTCAAGCCCCGTCCGACTTAATACAAGAACCGGCACACTACTTATTCGATTTCATTACAATCTCCCCCCCCCTCCCCCAACAGAAAAAATACAGCAACGTCCATTGCCATCATGTAACGTACTATTGTATTCTGATCCCTCCACCCATGTTATACAACGATTAAGCGATGTAGATATGTAATTTATATATCTTTGGCGATACATATTTGATATTAATGAGCAGAAAGAATCGACGTATTAATATGCAAATTGCCCAATAAGGCCAGCCCGAGACGTATTTCGATCACAGTTTAGCCGCCTGGGCGTCGCCTTATCGGCGGTCAGCTAGGATGACATGCATGGCCACCAAAGACCAAAGGTTTCATTAATGAATCTGCGCCAGTTTCTTCAAATCTCTTTTGTTTCGGATCTCTTTTGTTTTTAACGGTGTGAGCAATATTATCGTAGGCTACATGTGCAGAAATACGTAACTGCCAGGGTATACAGATACATAGCCTATATAACGAATTACTTTATTATCCTACCCTGAAGCCCAATTAAAAATATATATATATATCTTTATTATAACTGTCCATTGTATAATTATAGGCTATTTTTTACTACAGATGTATGTGACGCTTTATATTCTATATTGTGAGACTGAGAAGTGGCTTTTTTGGTTTGTTATTTATTATTTATTTATTTGCAATAAGGAGCTCTCCGGAGTACTGAAAATCATTTCTGGAAGTAATGTTGTTGCGGCTGCATTTACTTGGTTTAGCTAATCCAGCTCCAAATGGATTTTTAAACGATCATCAGTTTCTCTTGAGATAATACGCTTCTGCGACTGGGATTTTCTTTTTTTTAAGCATCGCTGTCAGAAGCCGCAAACGAAAGCGTGAGAAAGAGAGAAGCAGGGGGAGAAAAAGAGGGGGGAGGGCGCGCGCAACGCCGGCTCCTGTGCTTTTAAGGGCTGGATCTCTGTAGCCACAAAAGCGGACCGAACAGAGCAACGCGATGGAGCCCGATCCCCAGTATCAAAGTGAAATCCTTTGCGCGGAGAGCGCCTATTGCTCCCCTGCCATGGACACGGACGCTGAGGAAGGGTACTACAGCTCCGCGGCAGCTCTTCCCTACGATGAAAACTTAATGCACAAGGTAATTAAGCCTTAGCCATAAATCAGCGCTACTAATTCTATGCTGTAGGTTTCCTGAGTTAAAACGCACAATGGAGCTGATGCATGAAACTTGAAAACCGTTTTTCATCTCTTTGTCATATGAACACTTCCAGAGTTCTGGCCTATACCTTACTGTCATGAAAGTCCATTTAGCGTTATTGCATTGTGCGGTTAATGAAACGTTGATAAATTGACTGTCGATATGCATTATGACCAAATACATTAATCACAAGTAAATGAGGTGGAATTTCGATGCGTTAATATGCGAGGCATTTTGCCGTTAACTGCATTGAATCACTTTCCTGTTACCGAAAGTTATAACCGTAGATTGTGACGGCGGATGAACTTACAGAGTATGTGTGTTGTAAATACCCCACCTCTTTCCTAGGCAGTGATTTCCATCAGTCCGCTTCCAGCAGTTCTCCCCATTTCCTTCTTTCCATTTATTTTCTATTTTCCGTGTTTGTTGCTCAAATAATGGGGAAAGCCCCGTCCTGGGTTGTTCCCAGCCTTGCGCCCGTAGCCTCCGGTA
>JAABNY020000095.1:11348394-11370896 GCA_015164015.2 Brevimyrus niger | reverse complement strand
CTCCAGGAGGATACAGAGGTGTTCCCTGGCCAGATGGAAATATAATCTACTGGTCATGTCCAACTGAGCTGAGACCCCAGGGTAGACTCAGGGTACAAGGGACAGTATTATGGACATGTCAGTATTATGGACATGTCAAACCTAAATGTTATTCGTTTTAATTATTCTCTTTCAAGATACTTTACTTTGTTTTTCTTGTTATGTGTTACTCAAAAGTATCCCCAAACCATATCTATTCAATGTTTAGATAAGATTTATATATCACCTGTCAGAAAAAAATATTTTAAATTTGTGCTTTGGCTTGTCACTGGCGCTGTACCCACAAGGGTTTGCCAACTGTACCTTAGCAGTAGGTAGTTGTACCTTTTAAGATGCAGTATTAGACTACTTGGAACATTTTTGTATCATTGATGGTACAATAATGTCATTTGTACCTTGGGGGTGTTCAAGTTCTGCCAATTTCTGTACCTTTAATTACATTAAAAGTTGCATTTACCTATAGCCAAGGTACAACTGGCAGACCCTTGAGGGTACAGCCCCATTGACAAGCAAAGGTACAAATTGGTACTCCTTTTTGACAGTGTGCAATACTGAATTAAAGATTTCCAAAACTGTCTTAGATTTCATTATGTGATAATACTTGATATATATATACCATACTGATCAGGACAGCAGGTGGTTTAGTGATTAAGGTATTTAGACTGAAATGCTTCAGTGAGAGATCCATCTGTGGGTGAAATTGTCACCAAGGATTAAAGTCTCTTTTTTTTTTAACTAGGTGTAAATGGAATTGTTACATGTCTTTATGAAGATGTTTTTAAATAAAGTTGTCTTCTACCTAACAAATTTATTTTAAAGTATAAATTTAAAATCTATAAATAACAAATAACAAATAGCATCAAGATATCTTGGTATCCATTTAGATGTGTTAATAAGATCTGGGTTGGATGCATTCATAAAGAAATTATTTATAAATATTTAACAAGATTAGGACATCACAATGTATTTAAATAGTAAATATCTACCCATCCATTTATCCCAGTTAGGGAGGGGGCTGGGGCTTTAATTAAATAGTGAACAGCTATCTGAATAATCATTCAGCTTCATTTCTTTCAGCATTGATGACATTATTCTGAATTGTGTCCATTTTGGCACAAAACAAGGGCTGAGATTCCTGAGAGAGTCCTTAATTAGATATATATATACTGCACTTTCATGTCATTGTACATTTCCTTTGATCTAAACAGATGTAACAGGTCTGGAAATGCTGATGCATCCCCACGGATGACTGAGAGCTGCTGGTGAGAAACGGTGTAGACAGAACAGCTATGGGGATTTTTTTCCACCACACCTTCGTCCCGACATCACCCGCGCCTGCCTGCAGGCTCTGTGGATCGTGTGCATCCTGACAGAGTCGCGCTGATGTCATCGTCCCCTCCCCAGGCAGTGCAGCAGTGACACACTCATAAAGTCCCTGGCCGGCCGCAATAGTTCTGACGTCATTGGCCCACACAATCTGCTCTGTGCCAGTGTTAATAATCTGTGCAAAAAAAAAAAAAAAGACGATGTAGTGTAAAGGAAAAAGGTTATAAAGCTCAACCTGACCTTTATTAAATCCAGCAAACACAGGATCTTCCAGCACAATGAGGGCTTATTAAAGCAAATGGTTCTTTTGTTTAAACTATATTATGAGTTCTGGCATCAGGGAAAAGGATTAAATATGTCAGTTTTCTCTCTGGTCTGTTTGCTCTGGAATAAAGAAATATGTCACTGAAGAGGAGTTCAGAAATAACATTTTTAATAGGGTGTTTTTGTTAACTGTGTAATGTGCTAGAGTTGCAGTAGTTTTGCAACTCACAGAAGTCTGTTAATGCATTTGTATGGGATTGGAAGTTTACAGAACAGAAGGTGATAAATGAAGTTCACACATCTCAGACATAACGATTGGGGATATCTAGTGTATAATATTTCATAATTGTGGTTAGATATACCCACCCTTTGTCTGAACACTCATACGGGACAGAGCTGCGGAGTAAATTTGTATGTGTGCCAGCCTGCATTCTGCCTTACGCCCTCGGCTTCCTGGGACCAGCTCCAGATCGCTGTGGGTCAAACTGGGTAGGCAGTCACTGAGAAAGAAGAATGGGTGGAGAACTGCTTAGGTGGATTTTATTAAAAGGCATATGAAAATTAGTTTGAGAAATATGGAATGCAGAACATCTACACATTTTATTTTGACACTGATACATGCTTCTCGTCGCCTTTTCATATTTCTTTCAGCCCCCTTACACTTTCTATAAGTAATGTGTAATTAAACACATCAAACCTGGTACTTTGTCAAACCTTGCCTCCCTTTACCTGCACGCATATCTGTAAATCCTTGTAAAAGAAAAGTTGAATGTGATTTTAATTCTCCTATCAGTGCCGATAAAAAAGAATATGGGCTTCATAAAATTGTGTCCTGTTTTATCCAAGCTACTCACACTATCGCACCCCGATAATTCATTCTTTGTTCTCTTTTGTAGCAGTGAGAGAATAATAATAATCATTCATTTGTGAATGGAACGTATGGGCCGGATGTGTCGCTATTCGCGGAGTCTTACTTCTTACTGTGGAATGACTCATCAGGGAGACAGTCAACTTCCGCTCTTTAAAGAGCCGACTAACACACGCTGGTATTTAGTAGGCACACTAAATGTGAAATTCCAAAAAAACAAATAAATAAATAAAACGGGCGACTCCACTTAATTGAATCTACTAGGAAGAGGGTGGAACTTCTGTTGCACAAATAGCTGCGTTGCCACAGCAACAACAGTATGCGCTCTTCCCCCTCACTGATTTCATGTCTTGCCTGTTCCAGTGTCAGTAACGTGGTGAGTTCTTGCGAGAAAAAGTAACAGAGCCATTTTTCAAAAATCCCTAATTCCTGTAAAATAATCCTGAATGACAGAGTACATGCACAATCATTATGTCAGGGGCCTGTATCACAAAGCTGGATGTCTTGCTTTGCCAGATATTTTGCTGGATTTAAGGTAGTCTAGGCTAAATGTATGTAAATAAAGATAATTCTGGAAAGAAAATTCTGGTACCTTAAATCCGACAAGTAATCTGGTTAAGCAAGAAATCCTGCTTTGTGGTACAAGCCCATGGTTCAAAATCATGGTCAAAATGTTAGAATCTTTTAAGTGAAGTCTACACCTAAGGAATGCAACATGTCTGTTGTTTTGCAGTAGAATCTCACAGTCAAGCTCATTTTAAGTGTCATGCTTAAAAGATGTCCTTCAAAAATACACGACACACAGACGCTGCATTTTCATTCACAGGAAGATTAATACCAGAATAGTGCAAAGTTGTAAAAAAAAAAAAAAATCTATATAGCTAGACCAAGAATGTGAAATGTTGATTTATATATCGATCATGCTGATGTTAGGCATTGTAAGCCGAGATGTAGGTTTGGTTTCAGCAATGGTAGGGGCCCAGTCAGGCCCAAACCCCCCACCCCCGTAAACACACATGGTCCTCCCCCCTTTCTCTTAGGCACATGTCCCTAAACTCCATACACAAATCTACACCCTCGTTGTAAATCTTCTTTGGGCGTCACTTGGGAAATAATCCATTTGTTCTCAAATTTTACTTGCAGCCACACATACTTTCTGCATGGATAAACTGCGTATTCATTGGATGAATCTCTCTCCTTGACTACAGACGATCCTGGTGGGAGACAGCGGGGTGGGAAAGACGTCACTCCTTGTGCAGTTTGACCAGGGCAAGTTCATCCCTGGATCCTTCTCTGCAACGGTTGGGATTGGTTTCACAGTAAGTCACTCTGCCCGCACCCCATACTGGCATGTCCTTGGTGACAGTGCTCAGTTTCTTCAGAAACCGGTGCTGTAGAGCACCAGAGTCCTGCTGAGAGCATTGTCAGAGAAGTTTGTATGTATCTGACTCAATTGTGGAGGAAAAAACAAATCGTTTATAGTTTTTTAGACAGTGTTTCCGAACCCAGTCCTGTTTTGACTGTCTAGGGAGCTGGCAGGGAGAAAAACATCTGGGGCTCTCCCAGGACTGGGTTGGGAAACACTGGCATAGAGAACCAACTGGCTGATTGATAGCATGGCATTATTAGATTTTTTTCATATTTGCCTACAGGAAACGGTTCTTTGTGCTTGTGTGATAGAGTATCATCGGAAACCTTGTCTAATAATGCAGAAGTAGATTAAAGATAGAGGAGGATGATACCCGCATCTGAATTCTTATATTAATGTGTTCCAGGCCATAGTCTCTGTGGGTTTTCTCAAGGTGTGTCTAAAACCGCATTCTTACACACTAGGTACTGAATGTTGTTAGAAACCTACTACTTAATGTAGTACAGACATAATATTTTTAACCTGACCCAGATATGTTTCATGTAGCTTGTAAAAACTTAATTTTTTTTTCCTTGATAGTTTTTAATGTAACCAGACATTGTCTTCTACTTAGACTTGCACGGAGATGACACTTCCTCTTGCGTCTTGACAGAAATTTCTCAGCAAGTGATGTTTTTCTCTGGCTGCAGTTTCAGTGGCCTTGTGGGACAGTGTAGCATCCAGAGGTTGCACACTACTGTCTCATTCTTACTGAGGATTCAGAAAAACTGCTCACGGTTCATACTATATTTTTCCATAGCAAACAAGTATGCAGTTTCGGGCCTGGTTACCTGAGCCATTTTACAGTCGTACCTCAGAACTCAAACTTAACCCATTCAGAACTTCGGATCGAATCCTAAAAAGTTTGAGTTGTGATCGAATTTTCCCTATAAGAAATAATGGAAACCCAACTAATTGGTTCCCGGCCCCAAAAAATTACACCTAAATATGTTTTTTTAGCATTTAAACACAAAATGAACCGGATAAAATAAGAGCATATACTGTACTAAACACATATAAGCACATTTATCAAAATAGTAATTTGTAAAGTAAGAAAATAAATGTATCCAAACAATGTGTACTCCCCCGATCAACTGCTCCTTCCATGTGCCACGCCCCCTCGTTAACCGTGTGTGGAATCCCCGTGTAATCAGCTGTTTCTGATTGTTGTCATTAGTCCTCTGTATTTTGTCCTCGTTTTAGTTTGTTTCCTCAGTCCAGCCATTGTGTAGTCCGTCTGCGTTTTGCCTGCCTTACCTGTATTGCCTTACCTGTAATTAAACCCCGTATTCCCCAATACCCTGACGTCTGCGCCTTTGTCTCCGTTTTGTCCCCGCTCGACACAACAATACTATTATAATTAAACATATTAATGGTTTATTCATAATATTAAGATAATAAATAAGAAATCTTTTTTTTTTTAATGCGTTTTATTATATAATAATAATTACTGTTACTCTATCATTGTCTAAATGTATTTTTACTGTCTAAATATATGCATTCAGCTAGTGTAAACATGCACGGTAATATCACAACGAATGCAAAGCTGAGACTGAAATTGTTTCCACTGAGAGACGTGCCACGTGACTCATTTCGCCAGGCCTACAAGTTATCTTAGGTTGGCGTTCACGGTTTGACTTCTGAGATTCAGATCGAGCTCTAGGTCATTTCTTTTTTAACTGGTTGGTTCGACTTTTAAGAAATTCAAGTTGTAATGAGTTCGAGAACTGAGGTACCACTGTATATGCAAAAATTAAACTGTTTTAGTGATTCCTCGTTCCAGTGTAACAAGAAGCATCTCCACTATTAAGGACTAGCAGGACACATATATATACACACACAGAGACACACACACTATAATAAACCTGTCTGTGACCACCAGGCTAAACTGGGTAACACATTGGCTCTGTATGTAGCCCTCCTCTGTTTGTGTGTGTGTGTGGAGTTTGCATAATCTCCATGTGTTCTTAATCAGTTAATAATAAAACAGTGGTTCTCAACTCAGTCCTGCGGACCCCCTGTAACTGACTAATTAAGATGTCATCCTAAAACCCCACCCCACACCAACTCTCCATGGATCAGGTTCCCCAACCTTGCCAAAGCCCTGGGGTTCTCAACCTTTTTTGCACCTCAACCTAATTTATACCGTGCCAGCTGAGGCACGACCCTATATCAAATATAGGTCTAAACAAACGCTATAATGAAATGCACAGTGCACTCTGCAATTTAAGCCAATTAATGTCTTTCACACAAAACTGATTGGATGTGCCAGTGAATTTTAAATTAAGCATCTGTGGTTTTCCTTTTTGGATTGATTGAGTGTTCACTAGTTTTGCTCTAAATAGTTGCAGACCCAAGACCCATTTATATAGGTTATTGAGGCTGGGAGATCTAATAGTGGATCAGCATAGGAGCTGGCTGGTTTTAAAATGCTTACATTTCCAACTCTGCCTTTCAGAACTTGGGTCGCGACCCACAAGTTGAGAATCATTACTATAGACTAAGGATCACCAACATGGTGCCCACGGGCACCAGGATGTCCCTAAGGACCACATGAGTCACCCACGGAACTGTTCTAAAAATAGCACAACTCACCAGTGAGCAGTGTCTAAAATTTAATTTTATCCTGTTGCTATTCTTCTTTAATCACATCTGCATTTATATAGATTTGAAAATGACAATATCTAAAAAAAAAAAAAAGCATTTAAAACACGTTTATTATAAATGAAGATTAGATAAGTTTAGGAGGGTGTATCAAACTGGTAGCTCTTTGTATGACTCAGTACCTGTGAAGCAGCTCTCAGTTTCAAAAAGGTTGGTGACCCCTGCCATAGACCATGCCGTAGATGTGGTACTGACCACTAGGGGGAGGCAAAGACAATCCATCTTCAGGTTTTCTACATGAAAAGCCAAGTAATACTTTGACAAAGTGCTAATATGGTGTACAGAATGTACTATATTCACAAGTCAGTTTTTGCAGTTCTGGTGCTGGTAATTAATCCTGGTTAAAGAAGAAAAGCAACAACAGTTAAGCAGATACAATTATATAACGTACAGTAAAGAAGAAAAACCTAAAGCAGTGGTAAGTCTGGATACACTGACAGAAAATCAATTCCTTTTCAACATGATAATGACCCTAAGCACACCTCGAGGTTATATAGTAAATATTATCTTGTGAACAAAGATAGAGATGGAGTGTGGTGACAGATGACTTGGCCCCCACAATTCCCCCACCTAAACCCTATAGAGCTGGCTTGGGCTGAGTCAGATTGAAGAGTAAGAGCAACGTGGCCAACCTGTGTTCAGAACTTGTGGAAACTCCTTCAGGACTTTTGGAGAAGCATTCCAGGTGCCTACATCTGCAAACTGGTTGAAAGAATGCCAAGAGTCTACAAGGTGTTATGGAAGCAAAGGGGGCTATTTTAAATAGTCCAAAAAAAAAATGCTGAATATTTCTCTAGTCTGTTGCAATACTTGATGTATATTTCTAAATTGCCTGAAGGCCTTTTACTATAAAGTGAATAGCAGCTAAAACAAAGACATGTGCATTAAAGACAGGAATGTCCAGACATTTGACCATTATCTGTTTATATGCAAGGCAAAGTCAAAACAGACGACTGCATGTTGAGCAGTTTGCATGTTAATGCATTGCCATCGTTTTGCTTGGTCTCTTTCATCGCACGCCACCTTCCGTATCTGATGCGGCGTCTGCCACACGGCAGAGCAAATGTCGCTATGACAGGATCTGGTGCTCTTAGGTTATTTCTTGCAAGCAGCTTTTTATCTTTAATGCCCCATGGGTCCTCCCGAGGACGCGATGTCTTTGCGGTCACATCGTTTCCCATAATCTTGAACCACTCTTTAATAAATCTCTCCATGCAGATGAGTTTAAAAACACATAGCAAAATGTTTGGCAAGGCAGAAATGTAGGATATAAGTCATATCAACAAGATGACGTTTCGCCACATCCAGCTTCCCCCTGAGCTCGTCGATCGCAACAAGGCGCTTCACCAGGGGTTCGCTTCTGCTTAACTTCCTGCATGGTCTCTACCTGGTAGCTTGATCGATTTAAAATGCGTTTCTGATCGCAGCTAAAGCCAGGAGGTACCGAGTCGCCTACGATTTCACATTTCCTGGTGCCGGATTTATCAGATTGCAGCGATCGTTCACGCAAGACATTTTGCAGCTCGCCGTGATGTCTACGAAAAGGGTATCGGTTTTGAGAAAGGATACTAAAAACGGGAAAAACCCGCTTCTTGAAAGGTGCCCTTCGACTAATGAATATTTCGATATTGCATTCAAGGTGTGTATTGATGTTAATAAAATTCGTGATGTTTATATTGCTACCTTTTAACAGGTGATTATCGTGATTGATTTGTGCAGTGTTACCGGCGGTCAAAGTTGTGAAAGGCATGTGCATATTGTAGCAGTTTATCTTTACAACAGGTGGATATCTCGTTACATTTAAATAGTCGACTAATGTATATCTTGGATTGAGCGAACGAGCGGGATAAAGACTGTTAGATTAACATAAAGTGATTTCGAGGTAGCAGGGTAAAAAAACATATTTGTTAGTGTGCGATTTTTGGAGAACCGTAAAGTTAAATTTGTTCATTTGCACCATAACGGCTGATGAGAAGTTTCATCTGCGTCCGCTGCTTGTAGGAATCATTTTAATACGTGTCCCTCCTGAAATGTATTTAATATCCTGCTGTGTGAAAATTTCAGGCTAATTGTTTGCTCAGATCTCCTCCTAAGTGGCTGGAAAATATTTGCCGAAGGACCGCATGCCCCCAAGGCAAATGTTTCACAGCAGGACATCTCAGTCCACGTTAGGAAATATATCAATGTTACTATGGGGAAAATGCATCAGCAAAGCCAGTTGTAATATGCTGTTAGTTAATGTATCAGCATGCCGACTGGCAGTTACATGTATTTGAATCGGTTTTTTTTATTAGGCTGTGAATGTTATCCGAAGGAGTGTGATATGATAATTCATACAATGAAACCCCTTTTGTAAGATCAGCGGAAAGTTTGAATAAAGGTGAATGTTTTGATACTATGGCACATACAGGAAGTTAATTATGGTTGGTTAGATGTTACTCTGAGATGGGCTCTGCCTAACCAGGTTGGTAATCGTTGCTTTCATTTGTATCCCTCGAGATAAACCTCTTCCTGTTAAATGGCTTCTGCTCTGTTGACTCTTCAGGGCTGAAGTTGAAAAACAGCCAGCAGTTCCTGTCCTAACTCAACTGTGCTGAAACTTCTGCAGGTCATGCTGCTGGGAGACTCTGCTGTGGGGAAGACATGCTTCCTGGTCCAGTTTAAAGATGGTACCTTTCTTGCCGGCAATTTTATTGCCACCGTGGGAATTGACTATAGGGTGAGATTTTGACTTGAATGGTGCTGAGCGTATTCATGGTCGATGGACCTACAGAACATTCACGCAGCTGCGTTTCTCTTCATAAATAAAACAAGTGAACAGTGACATAACACAACTTCCTTTCACACTTTTGTGTGTATCTGGCAATGCCACGGACAGGTTGTCTCGTTTGCTATTTTATCACGTCAACATTTTTTTATTTCTTATTACACACATCAAGTGGTGTAGAAAGAAAAATATTTTTAAAGAATAAAATATCGGTCATTTTAGCTTGGGCCACCCTGTGTCATTCATAGAAAACCTATAAAAATCTGATTCCCAAGCAGTGTAGGATACCTATCAGCTTTCAGACTGAGAACATTTGCGTTCGCATATATGTTGAACCGGCATCTTACAAACTAACTGGTGCAATTTACTTGTGTGAAATGTAAAGCTTTAGATTATAACAGAGTGAGTGACACTCTGTTAATAAACAAACACGCGAAACATATTGACATTTGGGGAGGAAGTTGTGCCATTTTTGTTCTTTATTTTAAATATTCAAAGAAATGTCAGTGGGGAATGTTAACTGCTAATAATGTTACTTATCAAGTACATGATCTGAAAGATAAAGGTCCAGAACTTTTTATTCTGTAGTCGCCCATATGCAAATGTTGTTGCGAGCAGAAATTTTATGGCAGTGTCCCCTCTAAAAGGATATGCTACATATATTAGGTGACTGCAGCCTGTTAATCTTGTATGTTTTTGCTGGTGTTTGCTGTGGGCTTTTGCTTGTGGCTGTTTTTATTTAAATAGCAAAGCACAACACGGGAGCTCATAAGGAAAAGTGCTCATCCAGAGTGCTGTGGCTTTCACCACGGTTTGAGTTTGCACTGTGCTAAGAGTTGAATTTTAAAGGCAGGTCTACAGACGGAGGCACTCTGCACTGCCTGCAGGGAGGGGAGGACCTCATTTCGCCAGGCCACTTTGGATGCACACTATATAAACCTCCATTTTGTTTGCCTGGTGACAGAGAGTAGGCCTTCCAGCTTGTGTTGGATCTCGTGTCGACAAACTGTGCGAGTCGCAGTTAGCTGGAAGGAGTCTGCCTTAGGGAACAGTACACTGTGTCCTCAGTTTTTGCACCGTCGTGCCACTATCTACTCTTCTTGCTGCCTATCATGCAGTCAAAGAAGATTTGTGTCTGTGCAGCGTCATAGGTCTGAACAAGGGAAGGCTCTAAGACGCATAATACTTGGTACTTAATACTTAGGTGAGAGATGTTCCTAGTTTCCAAAAATCACTAAAACGACCTGTACAAGAAGCTACAGGCATCTGTCAATTTCCTTCCACATTCGGGACCTGGACCTCCAGACTCAAGTCAATTTGTACATATCTTGATAGTTACAGGGGAGAGGCAAAAGTACAATACATGCAATTTAGTACTGCAATTCAATACTACAAAAGTACAATACAGTACTGCAATACACGTACAGCATCCTACAGCAAATAATAATGTGAATATAAAATCACAGCGCTTTATAATAAAATGTGATACACCTGCTAATGTCCTACCCTGCCTGCTTTCAGACATCTCTCGAGCAGTGTTTATTATTTACTACGGACCTCGGATGTAAATGAGATTGGAAGTTACTCGATAGGATGTAAGTTGATGGGTACCTGTGTTATACTATTACAAACTAGCTCCTGAAATGAAACTTGAGTCCCTTTGCATTTTAGTTGACCCCAGGCATTTAATTTAAATAAAACAAATCAGCTTCTACCCATCAATAAACTATAACTTGGTGTCTTTTTATTTTCTTCACTGCGGCGCCGACATGCGAGCCATTATACTTCCACATTGTACAAAAATATCATCCCACCTACGGAATTCTCTCAACACTTAATACTTCCTTTCTAACGTCTCGTGGGAACATTGGGCTTTATTTCTTCAGCAATATATGGTGTGTGTGGGTATATATCTTTGCAAATTATTATTTTTTTTTACATATGTACTGAATTGTTTTAAAATAATGGATATTTCTATAAAATCCCTTGTGCTGGTGCTTGGATTATGACTGTAGCCTTTTTTATTCAAATCCAGGTCCTCCACACTGTCAGTGGTAACACTAACCACATCACAGCATAACTAGGAGGACACAATATGAATTTATCTGGCAGTGGCAGTGAAATACCCCCATCTGACTCCCATTTATAGTAAGAAATGAATGATCTGAATTTTAAGTGTCGTCATACAGTTTGATAATAATGTAAGCTGTGTTAGCATTATATTCAAGTTTAGAATACTTTGAGCAGAAGCTTAAAGTATGTCATTGTGTACAATTTTGGGGGATATATGTGTACACATATTTCATATATTAGAATCTAAACAACTAAATGGTAATTCAAAAACCATTTCTACTGTGCTTTTTGAAGTACAATGTTTCATTCAATGCAGTATTTAATAATTCCTGATTGCTTTGCTTTTGGGCAATAGCATGTCAAACTACGAGCTCAGTATTAAAGTAAATATCTCTTGCAGTGATTCCTCTGCTTTGCTTTTGCTCAGATTCTTACGCCCTTGTTCACTTTCGACAGGAAAGCCTTGTTGCAGTGCTGGTAAAAGACATTGTACCCTGTTGCTGTGGCAACTCTGATGGTCTCAGCAGTGTTTCCAGAGATGCACCTGACATGAATCACTAGGGAAATGCGGAGTTTAAGGTTCCTGCAGGTTATTTGAAAAATTCTATTAAATGCATGCAAAAAAAGCAGATTTGAAGCGATTGTAGAATTGAGGGAGATTATGAACTGCTTGCAGTGTGTTCTGAATTGGGCACATAAAAAAAATGTTCTGTGTCTGTATTTCATTTTCAATTAACACTGTTGCCTAGGTATCTCAGTTTTGCTATCCACGTCTCCTATTGGAAATCATGGTACGGAATGCAGGAATAATATACAGGGAGAAAATGTTTTGGTGCCTGGGACAATGGCTGACGTGTAACACACAGCTGTTTTCCTGGTTATCAAAGGTCACAAGATTCACTTCCCCTCTAGCCTGGGTGAAGGTCGAAAGTGCAGGTCATCTCCACTGTTTGAGGTCTTTCTTCAAAACCCCTGTGGTCAATGTGGTTCAGGGAAGGGAGTCCCTGCCTAGACAAGTGAAACTGGGTTGGGAATAGCTTCTGAAAAACTGAAAAGGTCGTGCCCATTACAGACTGCTCATGACTTCTGGATGCACTGTAAAATTCACATAATATCAGAACCTTATTTTCTCCAAGCGATGTTCTCTCATTTGGGGAGAATGCATTATAGGTCAAAAAGACAGTGTTATCAGAGTGAATTGTGTGAATGTAATTACTGCTGTAGTGATGTCATGGCTGTTATTATTTACAGTGTATATCTTTCCTTCTCTGAAAGGACATTAGCTGTACAGGTTTTAGATTTGATTTAGATATATTTTTTACTATACAGGCTGCATTTGCTTTTCTGGTGTTACAGACATATTCCTGTGTGATGCTGGCATTAAAACACAGATGGTAGAGTGGAATACACAGAAATCAAGCCTTTGGGTGCACTGGCGGACTCCTCACAACAACCCTCTCTGTCTTATTCTCCAGTCTGTTTTCCCATTGTTTTGCTGGAAAAATCAGAAGATAAATCTGTGTTTGATGAAGTAGTTAAGCCAAAAAAGAAAAACAAAAGCAAAGTGTGAAAAGCAAGTGTGAAATTAGATATTTCTGAGTGTGTGTTTAACTGGATATATTTTCTTTCTGATGGCAGTGTAACATGGTTCTATTTGAATTAGTAGGTAATGAATGAATGAAAGCATAGAAGGACAGTATGAGAATTATTTAGTACTGTATTATACCTGTGTTAAATTTTGGCACAAAGCACTGTGTTTATTACACACCTTGTGTATACTCCTTTCCATTGTGTCGTTCTGTCCGTAATTGTTAATTGTTGCTTTGATATGTGAATTTCTGCTGGTGTTTTGTTTATAATTTGTTTTGATATGGGAAAGCATGTAGCTCAATGTGAGCCGTCATTACTGCAGATGAGTCCTTCACTCTCTGTTTTACGCAGGTCTTGCAACACAGGATGCCACAAAGTCACAAGTTTCTAAAAGGAAGTTAACTGGACGGCTGTATATGAAATATTTTTCTTTCAGTAGTGCCATAATCTGAAGGTCATGATGAGAAGATGTGAATGACTATGTGCAAACTGTCATATTAGAAGTGTATCAAATGGATTCGCCACCAGTTTGTTATATACATTCTTCTCGGTGAATCCTCTAAACCCAAATTCAGTAGTTATTCTCATGTACTTTACAAACCATTTTATGTAACATAGCATTATTTCACCTCTTTTGTTACTGATGTTCCCATTTCCCCAGAACAAAGTGGTTACGGTGGATAATTTGAAGGTAAAATTACAGGTGAGTTAAATTTTTTTTTTTTTGTAAATATCGCAGAACATGTTCACATGTACACTATCTGTATGTTTTCTGTATGGTGGCTTCATTAGATGTGATGCTGAGTTTATGCTTGGCCCTCAGATATGGGACACTGCAGGACAGGAGAGGTTCCGCAGCGTTACCCACGCCTACTACAGAGACGCCCAAGGTAACTCCCTCCCCCTTTCGTTTGCCTTTCTGCTGCATCCATTGGCCTGAAGACAAACTAAGAGGCCAAGTGTTGAATAAGCAGAGATTCTGAATGACGTGCCTCATTCTTGTTTCGTTTGTCTGAGTCAGAGGGATTTGTTTAATCTGAATTCTTTGCCCTTTATGCTCTAATAATACCAGTCACTTGTCTCTGTCATTCTTCTAGCTCTGCTTCTTTTGTATGATATCACCAGCAAGTCTTCTTTTGACAACATTAGGGTAAGTGCTTCCCCCACCCGGTCTTAGAGGACCAAAATAGATACACTTTACTTGTTACATTTTGTCAGATATAAATACATTTGTAATTCTTTGCTGACATCAGTTGTGACCTCAGATCTTTTGTCGACTTTGGTTGTCCTACGTAATCATGTTTACATCTCTATGTAGGCTTGGCTAACAGAAATTCACGAATACGCACAGAAGGATGTGGTCATCATGTTGCTGGGCAACAAGGTAAGGACGACTTCCTGCTATAATACCATATCCACCCACCAGGAGGAAATAAAATGCTGGTTTCATTCAGCCAGAATATTTATTGACCACATAATTACTCCAAAAGTACTCCACCCCTACTATGTTGCTGATCATCATGTGATAGATCATACATTATTTGCTCAGTATTTCCAAACTTAATACCGCAGAAAAAAAACATTGTTTATTGACTGGTTCCCGTTTCTGATATACATGTTTAACGTCCATGCCAATACAAAACCAAGATTTTTGCTTTAGTGCAAATGCGATATTACTATTATTATTGTGCAGAAAACATTTCTAATACATGTTGTATGCACAGCATAGTTCATCACATGAAAAATAAACATCTTGAACTCCTTTTTCATGATGCATTTACAGGAAAAGCATTTACACCATCTAGTGGTGACAATATAATTTAGGCTAACCATCCATTAATTTTTTTTATCTTACTCTTTTGAGCTTTGTGGTTCAAGGTGACATTCTCACAGTGCCAGTTCATCACAGTGGGAGATCCATTTTAAGCAACTTTTTAAAACTAAGAATTTACATAATTCTAAGTTTTAAATATTCATAAATACAATTAAGTAGGTGCCAAATCCCAAATTTTTTTGATGATGCATTTTATACTTTTTGTACAGTCCGACATGGTCCACGAAAGGGTCATCAAGCAGGAGGAAGGACAAAGGCTTGCCAGGGTGAGGGGAATTCTTTCAGTTTTGCTCAGCTAAAGATGTACAAATTGATAAAAAGTGATCGAATTACAGGGTAGGCCGTATGAAAATCTGGTTGGATGTGCTTACAGTAACAATGGGTGCTTGGTGTTCTCGGGTGTTAATTTCGGATTCTTGGTTGTCATTCAGGAATATGGAGTTCCCTTTATGGAGACAAGTGCCAAGACTGGAATCAATGTGGAACTGGCCTTCCTAGCAGTGGCCAAGTAAGTTCTGTAGCTCTTGATTCTACCCACATTTTAACGATGACACTCTTAGAACAAAATAGAAATATTTTATATTTTATTCATATTGATGGTATCGTTTATTCAAATTTTCCCGATTATTTATTTAATGATGTACAAACCTCATTTCCAGAGAAGTTGGGATATTTTCTAAAATACAATTAAAAACAAATCTGTGATTCATCAGTTCACGTGAACCTTTTTTTAACTGGGAAAAAGTGCAAAGGAAAGATTTTCAACAGTTGTACTGACCAGCTTAATTGTATTTTGTAAATATATGCAAAGGTAGAATTTGATGGCTGGAGGACATGCAATAGTTGGGACAGAGACATATTAACCATTGTATTCCATCATCTTTCCTTTAACAACACTTAATGTTTATGTAAACATCTTTAATTGTTTTGGAAATGAGGATGCTAATTGGAGTAATTTTGCTATTGGAAATTTTGTCCATTCTTGCATGATGTAAGATTTCACTGCTCAGCAGTCCATGATTGCTGTTGTATGATGCTTCTCTTCATGATGCACCATACATTTTCAGTAGGAGATAGTTCTGGACTGACAGCAGACAAGTCAAGCGCACACGCTCTGTGTCTACGAAACCACAATGTTGTAGCCCGTGCAGGAAGTGCTTTGGCATTGGCTTACTGAAATAAGCATGGATGTCCCAGGAAGAGATGTCGCCTTGATGGCAACGTATGTCTCTCTAAAGTCCTAATGTATGGCTTGGAGTTAATGGTACCTTCACATGCATGTAACTCACCCGTACCATGGGCACTGCTACACTCACAAACCATCACAGATGCTGGCTTTTGCACCTTTCGCTGATAGCAATCTGGAGGGTCGGTTTCATCTTTGGCATAGAGAACTCAATGCTAGTTTTTACCAAAAACAAGTTGAAACGTGGACTCATTTGACCACAGCAAATGGTCACGCAGTCTTTCAGTCCATCTGAGATGGGCTCAGGCCCAGAGAACTCGCCAGCGTTTCTGTATAGGCTTAATGTACGGCTTTACATTAGTGACGGACTGCATTAGGTGTCAATCGTTTTCCGAAGTACTCAGCCGGAGTACTCGAAGATCACACACATTCAACCGACCTTGCCCTTTGCGCACTGAAATGTCTCTGCATTCTCTGAATCTTTTCGCAATATTATGTACTGTAGATATTGCAAAACCAAAAAAAAGTCCACAATCTTGTGTTGAGGAATGTTCCTTTTGACCCGACTAACAATTCTCTCACAAATTTTTGCACAAAGGGGTGAGCCATGACCCATCCTTGCTTGCAAAGGCTAAGCCTTTGATGGATGCTACTTTCACACCCAATCATGATACCTCACCTGCTAACGATAAGGCTGGTTAATGTGGAGTCTTCCAAACTGGTATCACTGGATATTATGTGCACTTGTCTGTCTTATTTTAATCCTGTCCCAACTTATGTTGAATGTGTTGCAGCCATATAATTCTATATTTACAAAATAGAATTAAGTTGGTCAGTACAACTGTTGATAATCTTTTGTCTGTGCTTTTGTCAGTTAAATAAAGGTTTGCGTGAATTAAAATATCACAGTTTCATTTTTATTGCATTTTATAAAATATCCTAACTTTTTTGGATATGGTGATTGTTCAGTAAAAGTACATATTCATTTGAAGGTGAACTTTATAAAGTAAACATAGTGCAAACAAATTAAAAAAATTACACAGCACACAAATGAAATATGCTAAAAAATAGAATATGAAATTCATATATCTGAATTCATTCTTTAGTTTCTGGTAAGTTCTGAATCAAGGATTAAAAAAAAACATCTACACTGACTTCTATTCAGAGAAACAAAAACACTGGTCTTACAGTCTGACTCTTGTCATTTGAACAGGTTATCATCATACCTTATCGTTAAATATTTATTTTTAATATAATTTTGAAAACGTTTATTTACAAAAAAAAAACCAGTATTTATTATTTACATTGTGTGAAATGGAAAATGCTACATTGTTTATGGATCATTTACCAGGTTACCAGGCAGTGAGTGTGAAATAAAGATTGGTATTGTTTATAAAGGTGGGTTTTTTATTAGGAAATTTAAAGGAGCTAGTTATAACGACTGCTTGTCTTTGGACTGTGGGGCACATGCAAACCCACAAACTCCACACACGGGGCAGAGGTGGGATTGGAACTCTGGCTGTGGAGATGACTGTGATGTAATACTTTTCTTTGCTTTTTCCTTCCCTTTTCTCCTACTCTGCCCACTTCCGCTAAACTCCCTGTTTCCCTCTTTCCCTCCATTATTGCTCTTCCTTTCTGTTGCCCAGGGAGCTGAAGCAGAGGGTAAGCCAGCAGCCCAACGAGCCCAAGTTCCAGATTCACGACTACATCGAATCTCAGAAGCAGAAGTCGGGGTGCTGTGGCTTCATGTAGAGTGGCCCCGGGAGGGCCTCGCTCGAACGGCCACGGGGGAGCTGGAGGACTGCCGGGAAGGACCTGTGCCACCATAAGGACAGACGTTCAGATTGGGCTGGGGGGCAGCTCTGCCAGTGTGGCTCAAGCAGGGGAGGGGGAGGGGGGGGGGCGTCACCTACTTGCTCCCTAGTTTGGTCTGACACATTATGGATGTGAGAGATTGCAGGGCATGACCCTGTGTCTGCCTGACACCCCCGTAATGCAGACACGGGGAGCATGCCATACTGCTACCTGATTCACTAAGAATTTGTCTGAATTAATCTTGGGCTTAATTTGCCAAGTAAGATGGATGTGGTCACCAGCCAGAAAGTATTATTAGTAGGTTTTGTAATTTGTTGTATTTAGAGGAAAAAGTTTTTCTTCTTTTTCTTCGAGAATGCACTCTTACACAACCTGAATTTGATAAACACCCACCTCTCTTGAGTTGCCACACATTAGAAATTTATATTTGCTTTACAGTGAACTTGCAAGTGAAGAATACCAGTGACCCATAACGTGTTAAGTCATTGTTTTCACCCCACATGTTTGTCAGTTAAAATTGTATTGCTGATTTTCGTAATGCACACAAGTCTTTTGCCTGAGCTTGTAAGATGGAGATTAAATGAAAGTGGCTTGTCTTTGTTGAAACGGTTTTCATTTGTTTTACAGTTGTAGATTCGTATTGTAGTTGTTTGTGGTAAGAAGCTACATTCATATTACGCTAATTTTATCACATTCTGTTGTTTAACAATGAGAATTATAGAGTGACATCCAGTGTGCCAATATGACAGGACCTGGTACAATGGTGCCAAAAAAGGAGAAACATAAGTAAAAATATTGAGTACCTTCCTAGTTTGAAACATGCATATTTCAGTTTGAGCATCATGTTTTTTTCCCTTCAAGATTTTCTTTTTATTTACATAGCATATTCGAAACCCATTGTTATAAATCAGTTACATATTTCAATTTTACGTCATGTACCATATATTTATGTATATGATTGAAACTGATTCACCTTTGAAATTATGTTCCGTTAAACCTTTTGACAATGTTAGAGGTGTAGGTGTGCCCTTGTTTTCATTTTAATTATGTATTAATCCTGTTCCTGCAATAGTTCATCCCTGTTCAGTTCACTGGAGCCCAGGTTTCCAATTACATATGACAATGACAAGAAATGTTTACAAAAGCTCTATGAGAAACAGATTTATATTTTATTAACATCTGTTTTTCATTGAGACTGATATAAGTATCTGCCTTGTTATGTACTCTTTTACCTGTGAGTTTATGCTGGTGGTTCTCAGGTATTTGAATGTCATTGACCTATAGAGCGTGATCTGTTTGTACCTCCCAGCGCACTAATGCACAGTGGGAACCTTTAAGTGGTGGCATGAACACCAAGTAATTTTCATGTATTTTGTGCTATTAAAATATTGGCCATTACTATTTGTGCTAGTTTTTATTACGCAGGGAAATCCACCAGAGAAAAAACACAATATTGAATGAATACCATATATTTCTGCAGCCGAATCGCCTGCTGGGGCAACCAATTCCAAAAACACGCAAGAAAAAAAACAAATATAAATCGCACATACACTTTCATTTCTTGACTATTTAATAATTCTGCTCTTTCTCCATTTCAGCCTTACGATTACTTAGTAATTTATATCCTGATTTTTTGTCAGGTGAAATACATTGTTTGAACGTTTTATACTTAAAAGAGTAAAACTAATTCCTTCCAATGAAACCGATAGCCTACATCTTTCAAAAAGAGAGGTGTCGTAGCATACAGTTCATTGATTGGGGCTCGCGTAAGTAACCTAAAGCGTGGAACGGCGTCCTTCTCGTGCGGACCTCTGATTGGCGCATCACCTGTCAACCCAGTGACGTCACGATGTTTTATAAACTAACCGGAGCGGGTAGTCTCGCGTTTGGTGGGTTGGGACAATTGGGTGCTTATTGCGCGTACATAGCCATTATTTAATGAGATTGCGACAGACTGCTGTGCTGTTTGGAAGTGAGTTTCGGTCTAATGTGCAACAGAAAGTTGATTTACGAGTAAAGGTTCTTTTTGTTAGCTTTTTTTTTTCTTTCTCATTTGGACTTGAAACATTTCTTTTGGCATTTCACATCTCTCCGGGGTAGTTTCCACCGCTTGGGGACACTTTACCGAAAGTAAGTATGTCTAGTGCGCTGCGTCCCAGACAGTGTATTTTAGAGAAGGGGGCCAATGGCTATGGCTTTCATCTTCACGGAGAAAAATCAAAGTCCGGGCAGTTCATTCGCCTGGTCGAACCAGACTCTCCAGCGGAAGCCTCGGGTTTACGTGCTGGGGACAGACTTGTGTTCGTCGGTGGTGAGAACGTGGAGACCGAGAGCCACCAGCAAGTCGTGTCCCGGATACGGGCTGTAGCGGATAGGCTGGAGCTCGTCGTGGTGGACAAGGATACCGACGAGCTGCTGACAAAGCACGACCTGAAGTGCCTTGTAGAGTACGTGACCGAAGGAATTCCGCTGCCGGGTAACGGCTCCGATGACGGGACTGATGGCCAGAGCAGCACTCCGAGGGAGTCGACGCCGGTCCCCGAGGAGAATGGAGCGGTCCCCCTGGAGAAGAAGCTCAGTGTAAGCTCGGATAAGGTGAGCAGCAACTTTCAAATGCATCACCCATAGATAGCATGCTGTAGTTACTCGTGTTGCTTTGGTTAACCAATTATTTTCTTCAGTGTTTCAAATTTACAGAAAGGGCTTGTGTTGATATTGTTGGCAGACTACTGTTTTGATTTTTTTTTTTCGTTTCTGTGATGCAGTATGCGTTTACAGTGCCTAGCTTGAACATGCAGCATCTTGGCCATAAGTCTAATTCTTCATTCCCTTCCCTCATCCCGTCGCCATCCATATCACAGTAGAATGAGCGTGGTTTTGAGATGGAACCCAGGAGTATGCAAAGATAGCAAACCATTGACCCTTTAAGACAGGCTATCACTTTATCACTCCAGGCAGGGGTCCGGGCTTGCATCCAGCAGAGCTCTCCATGTGCACAGCTTGTATGCCCTCCCCTCTGTTAAATGGCACCCACCCACATTCCAGTGACAAGCAGTTCAGGTCAACTTATGGACCATATGGTTTTTCCTTGGCCCTGCTGATATAAAACATAGTGGCAGTACACTAGGAATGTCTCCCCCCCTCCCACCCCTTTCCATCTTGGGTGAAAGAAATGTTAAATGTTGGTTCTCCTTTGACTTGTTTCACTGCCTGATGTAGATATGCATTTTTGTTGAAAAATCCTCTTTTTTTTTTTCTTAATGAAGGTGACTTGTGATGCTACACATGGTTGAGGTTTTATTTGCTGTTAAATTTGGAAGCGGTTCAGCTTCTACTTATTTTTCTGTAGTGACTCAGAATTTGCTCAACTGCTACATGCCACATAGCTTTAGCATTTATAAATGACTTTTCAGTTTTGAGCTGTTAATATTATAATATTATTCCCAATATTAATATTTAGGTAAGAATATTCTTACATTTGCGTAGTTTTTTTCAGTGGAAAATGAAAGTTTGATCTGCAAGCCAGATTTCATTATGAAGTAACTAACATTGAGACCTCTTCCATGTGGGGAGTAAGCTGACAAAATCCCTCATCCTCCACTATGGAAACAGCTGATAGTCCAATGCAGTCATTGCCAGTATTTTAGTAGTCAAGTTTCTAGCTCTGGTGCTGCTAACTTTGAATATTTAAATAGTTCAAATATTGGCTAAGACACATGAGACCGATGCTAATATCTTGATTTTTATTTAATATCAGACGATACCGATATGTTATCCAGTATATCGTGCCTCTCAACTTAGTTAAGGGATTTCAGACACCTTTAATCACGTACCCTTTCTTCAGATGCTCCGTATATTTTTTTTTAAATAAAAATCTACATTGGAATATAGGCAATCCTGCAAAAGTCATTTCTGTTGGTCAAACACTGTATAGTATGAGTTCAGAGACGATGCGATTATTTCTTTTAATTTTGACACAGAGAAAATGACCGCATGTTTTGTGTCTTTGAATGAACCGCTTTGTTTAAGGAAAGTGAAATTATGGTTGACCTTGGCAGGCGAGCTGTTTTTGCTTTCTGCAAAGGGAGCCTTGGTGGTGGAAGTGCAGCAGAGCCAGTGAGGAAGCTAGTTTTTCTTTTTTCTTTTTTTTTTTTTTTTTTTTAATCTTTCTGGAAGTGTCTTACCATGCTATCAGAGTCATGTTTCGCAACACTTACAAGCTGCTGTTACCATACGGAGACCTGTTGTGAACTGCAGGCTGTGCTTGTAACCTGTCTGCGAAGGATGTTGAATACTGGAATTTGTTATTCTCTTTGATAATATAAAATATTATAATTTTCAAAATAACCCCAGGAGGTGATTTTTTTTTTTTTTTTAACGAATCACTCGGGCGGTGCCTTGTGCAGAGAAACACAAACCTCTCTTTTAGCCAAGTGGTTGCTATCATGTCTTTTCCTATGCTCATGGCTGTAAGCACTGCTGACCTCGCACAAACCATATCTACACTTGCTGCACTGAAATATTAATTTTAAAGGTAAAACATAATTGAAATTAATTTGAACATAATTTGAATCTTCAAACTTTGTAACCTTCTCCTTGGCTGATCTGGTTGTGAGTCTACCAACCCCCCCCCCTTCCCCCCTGCTCCCCCTGATTATTATGGGC
>JAABNY020000095.1:11324760-11348294 GCA_015164015.2 Brevimyrus niger | reverse complement strand
ATTATGGGCCCCTGAGCTTCTCAGCTTAGAGGTGAATTATTCTGGAGCGTCTGATTCTGCGTTGCGTTCCAATCAGCCTTACTCACCCTACTACCATGTGTTTCTAGGTAGTCATACAGGGGAGGACAACTAGTAGAGCATTGGTTAAACAATAAAAGCAACTGGTTGTTTGATACTAATTGCTTAGTTTTGTTTGCTTGTAAATTAATTAGTAAATAAGAAATTGGCAAGTGGTAGAAGTGGACAGCAACGTGTTGGGTGACACTGTCTAAACAATTTAAATAAAAAAAATCTTTAAAACATGGCAGTATTGCAGTGTTGTAAGGAGGGAAGCATCTGCCTGTGTTTGGTCAGGTTACAAACACAATTGAAATTCAAAAGAAAACAATGGCGAAACCAGGGCTCGGGCTTGTATTGCCTTATAGAGCCGCGAGCTGTGAATGAATTTGTGGTTTGTTGGCTTTCATTTGCCTCCACCGGTGTTTACAAAAGCTGAGATGCTTTGGGCACATCTGTGGCCTGTGGGTCCCTCGCCTGCGCTTGTGTTTGTTCATGTCAGGACAGCACAAGGTTCTGCATAGATAAGCCGTTTAGAAATAATATGATGTTAAAAATGTCCTGCCTCTTTTTATAATAAGATGGAAAGTGAGACTTTCTGTATATGCATGTTGGATGCCACGTTTATTATAATACTATAGATGATGTGATGGTGGCCGCTTGTGTGTGCGGCAGGTCACACATACGCTCCCCAGTGTGATCCTGTGCTTGACGTGGATGTGGCCCACACCTCTCGCGTTCCAGTTTCTGGTGCCTCCTGCTTGATGGTGCTGCAAGCACCTCCGGACGAGACTGAGGTTCCGGTTCACAGTGACTGAGGCTACTGTGCCCAGCACCCTGCCTCTGCTTCTATTGCTTCCGTGTGTGGCCAAGATGCCTATTTACAGGGAAACTGCAGTGCGAGGTGTGTGTTTGACACAACCATGAGGTAACATGTTTTGCCGCATTACATACCTCGGTGATGACTGAACATGGTATGTAGTAATTTTATTATTATTATTATTTTATTTTTTTTGCAATGTGGTTAAGCCAACTTTTGGGCAGCCCTCTTCTGAAAAATATCCCAAGAGGCATAAGCTGTACAGCATAGCTGAGGATGGCTCCCCCTGTTACGCCTTTTCCCGGAATGACTGATTCAGCTGCTGCCACAGGAGACGGCTTTAAGGTTGCCGTGGCGACAGTCAGATGGAAAGGATGTGTGTATTCTGTATGTGTTGTGTGCCTGTGGATTACAAAAAAAAAGAGGCAGGAAGAGGCCAAAAGGGGAAGCAGGAGCCTTGCAGCTCCCTTGGGGAAATCCCTCCCAGCTCCCCTGGGAAACCTCTCCCAGCTCCCGGACTCTTCCCCACCTCTTGTCCACTAATGTGGGTCTGTGTGCACACATACATCTGTTTAAGTGTTTAATTGAAAAGTTGTATACTCGCGTTCAGTAGTGGTTTATAATGAAATGTATTCTACTTCATTAAAGACTTAGGAGAGTAAGAGATAAGAATACTTAACATGAGAAATTCTTAACATTAATGGAAATCTGTCATCAGTTTGAAAAATAGGGACTGGTTGTTTTTAAATTAATTATTGCCTTGTGTGAGGTCTCCTACCAGCCCACTGGAATTTGTTTGCATCGTGAGTTACTTTTTTCCAGCCTCTAGTACTGATTAAGCATTTCCATCCCACATAAACTCATGACTCATGACGTTTATGTTTGACTACTGAAATTTTGTGATGATACTTGTGTGATCATTAATTTAGAGAGTGGCCGGTGATATCCCAAGCAGTCATTGTAAAAGGTTTTTGTGTCCAGACTGGGCTTTTTCAGTGTTACAACTAGTCAGTTATATTCTTGAGCATATCCTGTCTTATGTAGCACTTCTGTTTCGTTTTGTCAGTTTAAAGTTAACTGTTGCAAATTTATTTTATATACGGTTGTTTGGGCTTTTTGAGGTGAGGTATAGAAATGTTGTATAGAGATTTTTTGTACCAGGGTTTAAGCTGCTTTGGTAAAAAAAAATCCTCATTTGTTTGTATTTGTATGGGAATAATTTTAAATATATCCTCTCTGTCAAGTCTAGTCTTCTTCATATCTATTCTAAAACATGTGTGTGTGTCCCTGCATGAAAAATTCAGGGGAAGTTTTGGAAGCTGCACAGCTCCACTCCCCAGACATTTGCCAACTGTTGTTTGTTATTCATAGGCTTCTACATTTCTACAATAAAATCCTTCTTGATGGACCTTGGCTAATATATATATCATCATAAAAAATCATTTAACTCTGCTTGGCGGAGGGGTGTAAATGTTGGTTGATTGATTGATTAGTTTCCTTTGGGCGCTTTTCCACCGCACAAAGTACGGTACTTTTGCTTTTCCATTGACTTCCGGTCGAGTACCAGTACCGAAAGTGCCAAACCAGTTGGGGTACTTCTTCGGTACTTTGGAGTGGGACTTGCAAACGTATTTGCTCTTGATTGGTTATGCAAATAGCCTGCCGCTGAAACACAAAATACAACCGCCATCTTTTGAAACACACAGCGAACAGCGATCGAGAAACGTACAAGTAAGTAGTATAAAGCACTTGATACAAAACAATAAGAAGAAATATGGAAGGATGGACGAATGAGGAAACGCAGGCTTTAATCGCTGTATGGTCAGATGAACCGATCCAGCGCGATTTGGATGGCACGACTAGGAATAAAAAAGTATTTGGCATAATTTCAAGCCGCTTGGAAGACATGGGACACACGCAAAACACAGAACAATGAGTTTCTAATTATAAGAATCAACAACACCAGTCTCAGCACTTCTTCCATATCTGAGTTCAGCGAAAGAAATGCCGCGCCGCACTTTGAGATGACATCAGTCAGGGGCAGTCACTGATGATGTCATTTGGCACTGGTACCAATTTTTTTGCCAGTGGAAAACCGACACGAAAGAAGTACCGAACTTTTGGTACTTTGTGAAAGTACCGAAAGTACGGTACCTGGTGCGGTGGAAAAGCGCCCTTTATTGCTGTTGCAATTCACCATGTCGCTTGTCACAAGTACCAGCGAAAAGCAGGCCATCAACCCAACCATACATATACATATACACACATCACATTATAGGGTGTAGACAGGTCAGGAAGACAGGGGAGTATAGAGAAACTCAGAGAAAGCAAGATTACATGTTGAGAGGGGAGGTGAATAAAATGTTACGTGTAGATGTACATGCAACGTCTCTTTAAAGCAAATCTGTTGAGGACAAATGAACACTTGATTTTGGTAGATGTTGTCCTGAGGGCTTGCCAGCTTATGTCCAGTAACTGTGTGCATGTGGGTTTTTAATCGCGAAGGCCAAGTGACAGAGGTTGGGTAATTTGGGGTGTCTGCTTTCCTTCAGTGTCTGGTCCCTCTCGCTGCTGTCGCTTAAGGAAATGGCAGAATCCACAGCCACCCTGATTTGTGAGCCACTTGTGGTCTGAAGGAAGCAAATTAGAGTCGTAGTCCTGCTCTTTCTGCATTATACACATGAGATATGTGTGTGAAAAATTTGCATGTTTAATATTTTTTGTATTGGAGGCAGAGTGGAAGGACAGATGAAAATGACAAAATGCTTCTGAAGTTTTGGGCTTAAAATTACAATTCAGCATTTGCCTGTATTAATCTGTAAGTTATTTGGGAGAATGGGTGGAGTGGGCTGTCTGTCATCTCATGGTGAGTTTGTCTATCAAAGGAAGCCCCACCCTGGAACATTCACACTTACAGCTGCAGGTGAACCTGGACAGTAAGGTCCGGGAGACGAGACGGAGCTCTGATTCAGTCTTTTGATGCTTTTTGCAATAACTGCCAAAAATACTGACCATATATGGGCATAATCTTTATCAATCTCAGTTTTGTGAAAATGATACTGTAATGGATTATATGGAACTGCAAACAAACAGGGCATAATTTCCATATGTTAGGAGATGTTACAGCACAAGACAGATGTCGGGGTGTGTAAATTGTCGATATTAGATTGTGAATGATTAAAATGTCTTTGATGCAGAGAGATCCTGTCAGTTGCAGTTTTTTGGCTCATATACACATCTACAATTGTTTCGTCAGCCAAATCCATTTCGACACACCAATTATCTGGTAACGGTGAACATTAAGTGTCTTTCTCTCTTCTTCTCACCCGTTCGCACCCTTGTCATAACATGCAGCACATTCCCTATCTGGTAACGTAGCGTCACGGACATGTAGGAGTCGGTCCCTACAAAGATCTCTGCATCAGTAATATGGAGCTTGTTTGGATTTTCCAAAAACCAACATGGCGCAAACAGATATTTGCAAAGATAAGGTTTGGACTTAAGATGGCATGACAAACCACCTGAAAAGAAATCACCCGAAGACATGCACTGAGTGGCATTTCTTAGGTTTTGTTACCTTATAGGGTTATAATTTTTAAATTGGGGAAATTGTACTGTTCAGTAACTTGCTAAATTGTCTTAAAAACTAACGTGAAAAAGAATCACGGTAAGATTGTGATCCTACATTAAAAAAGAAAAAACAATCGTGATATGATATTTTTGCCATATGACCCACCCCTAGTTAGAGGCTAGTGGTTAGCATCCCAGCTGTTTCTGTGACACTGTCGTCTGTGGGCCCCCCCCCCTGCCCTGCTGATATTTTCAAAGCTTGGGAGTGGGTGTGACCCACCCTTCCCTTAATGTCCCCTGGATTGTTGATCTGTACATTCCAGAGGAAATTTATTTTTAGCCGGGGATGTGTGTGTGTGTGTGATGGGAAGGTTGGCTCCTATGTGTGCGTCTTCTTTAACCTGCAGTATCTGCATGCTCATCGGGGTGTGACCAGGGAGTTTCTGCTGCTGTGTCAGTGACTTGGAGTCGTGCCTTGAAGCAGGTTCACCTCGTTCAGATGGCAGCGCACCGGTCAGATTCCTGGAGCTACTTGCCTGTTCACTACTGCACATGCACATGTTTCAATGAATAGCTCACCAGATACTCTGCTACTCAGTCTTTTGCTACTAAACAATAATTATGTAGGCAGTACTGTGCAGAACAATTGCAAAGCTACGTCACCCCCCCCCCTTCCCCACACACACACACTCACAAATATTTAGCTAGTCAGTTAGCTAGTAACCTTCAGCCTCTTTCTGTGATAAGTTCCACATGCAAATACATAAAGAAAAACTTATACTGATACTCAGCTCTGACCACATCGTGGCATCTTGCAGACCATTTCCTAAACTCTGTCTTTGTTTGGAGAGAATTAGCCAGTGATGAAGTCAATGGAGCGCAAAGCCTTAAAGGGGATCTTGTGTTGTCATCTTTCATGGGATGCAAAACAAGGCTCAGATTGTCCCATTGTGTCTCCCTATGTGCCTGAAAAGACTATAACAATGTCCCTTCATCTTTCTCCCAGACAAACCCGCTTCTAATGACCCGGAAAAGGATGCTGACTGTCAGTATGGTATTATTTGGTAAATGTAATGATTGTAAAGAAGTTAATCGCATGGAAACATAAAAATCCGTAAAATTTGAAGAGCTAGGGTACATGTAGAATGTCTGCAGTATTCATAATGATATTTAAAACCACCTTCCCGTGTATTTATTGATGAAATAATAAAACATTATTGACATGTGGGGAACTGTTACGCAGTTCACTGAATTTTGATTAAATGTGTATTGAATACTTTGTTTTCTGGGCACCACTTTACAATAAGTCTCCCTTTTGCCACTTGTAAATGGTAGTCACTCATTCATAAAAAGAAAACATGTAACATGTTTAAAAATGTCTTGATAATTTACAAACCTAATTAATAACCAGATTATAAACCATTCATAAGCGCTTTATATGGGTAGCCTTATTGTCCAGTGCACCGTTTTCTGTAATTAAAATTAATTATCATTGGTAGGTAAAATCATTATGACCCACAATCTATGCTTTGCCAGTTCTCATTTTAAAGATGAACCCATGGTAACAGGACCGAAGGCTTTGGTAGACCCTGTCTGACATGGCAGTATTGGAAGTATCTAGAACAGGCAAGAATTTTAAAGCAGTTTAAAATGGCCTTCCTAGTGCCATCTGTTTGCTTATTTTCTTTTCTGTGTTTTTGCTCAGGTATTCCTGGTCACTATTGGCATTCAGATTTGGTCACCATTAGTACACAGGAGAATAAAAGACTTGTTTGGAGGGGCTGGGGGGACTCTCTCTGCTCTCTCTCTCTCTCTCCCTCCCTTCCCTTCCTCTGTCTGGCTTATTGGGTGCTGGGAACCATTCTGGAGCTGCATTCAGTTCGCTTGAACAGATCTTTGTTGTTGAACTGACACTTGTTTTTTGAGCAATCCTGACCAATTTCTGTGTAGAATTAGTTTGTGTATGCTCTCACTCTATGTAAAATTCCCATTTCTTAGGCCTAGATCTCCTCACACTGTCCCTCTTTTTGATATGAACCCTGATCCAGTTTGCAACACTGGTACTCCAGTGAACTCTTGGCCTGTCACCAGTCTTTGTACTGGGCGAACTTAATTGTAAGCACATGATGTACGTGTAAGTAAATGAATGATGAATGAATAAATGATTGATCGCATTCTGTCACAGAAAGGTGCACAGCAGGATCTGTTTAAAATGCTTATGTAAAGCAGCGGGTTGCGTAATACTGCACTAAAATGTAAACTTATAATCGTTCTGTTTTATTATCTGACTTCAGATTAATGGTGATGATAATCGCATGAATACCAATAAAAGTACAAGGATAGTTTGAGTATCTCATTGTCAGTGTTCTTTCAAACTATTCAAAGCTGTAACTGAAGCAGTGAGTGACTCCACTTAGTCCTAAATTGTAGAAGATAACACTGTTTTATCACCTGGACAATGTTCCAGACCTGAAATTCTTCAGTTACAAGCAAGTGACATGCTTATAATATAAATGTAATTTTTTATTGTGTGTTTATAATCTTAGTCCCCAAAAACTCTTTTGTCTAACTTTCATACAGTCCCTTCTGTGCAGAGAGAGAGGCCCTCTGCAGATTTAGTGTGGCAATAGAGAAACAAAACTCTGAACTATCTTTGCTGATGGTGAAATTCCAGTGCCTGAAGTTGAAGGGCAAAGTTTAGAACAGATTAGTCATAATAGTTTTATTGAGGTTATTTAGAGACTCAGCACTGAAAAATGTTAGTCAAATAAATTTTAAAGGAAAAAAAATATTTTAATGGACCTTTTTATTTTTTAGCCTCCATCTCTGATCATTTTCCATAACTGGATGGGGTCAGCAGCTGAGTAATAATGTGCATGGGTGTCATTTCAGGATGTCGTGACTGAGCGGAGGGGGGGTCTGTATGCTATGAAAGTATATGATGGGAAAGGGCTTGTGGTTTATCCTGCGCTGACCCTGGGATTGGGGTGGGTGGGCCTTGTTATTCACACATTCTGTGCAGGAGGCCTGTTTCTGTTTGCAGGATTTGTATTTTGAAATATGTAAGGGCACTTCTATTTGCAAAAAAATATTTTTTTTTTCTCTCACTGGGAATTGTTCAGCTGCTTTCCTCCAAATGTCCAGTGGGGATAGCTATACTATCATAAATATATTTGCTCTGTCTCCATCTATAAGTGCTTCACCCTCAATGGTTTTATTATTTATCCTCTCAGATTGACTGGCATGTAGAGTGAAGCATGTATGTTCTGTCTGTTTTTTCTGCATCTCCTCCCTGCTGTATTCCACCTCTGCCCCTCTGCTTTTTGTCCTCTTCTGTATGGCTCTCCTCTCTATACTGCATCTCTGTTTTTCTGCTCTCTGTCCCCCTTTTCCTGTATTGCTCTCCTTCCTGCTGTATTTCTGGTTCCAAGTGTTGAAATAGATTTTATAATCAATGAATGGATAGTTTAGGTTACAGCAAGCTATGTGGAGCTATTGTATGAATGTGGCTTAAATGGTAAATGGACTGCATTTATATAGCGCTTTTCCACTCTTCCAAGTACTCAAAACGCTTTAAAATTTATGCCTCACATTCACACACACATTCACACACCGGTGGTGGAGCAAGGTGCCAACCAGCTCACCGGGAGCAATTGGGGGTTCAGTGTCTTGCTCAAGGACACTTCGATGGGGTCAGGAGGACCCGGGCTCGAACCTGCAACCCTCCAGTTGCCGAACGATAGCCCTACCTCCTGCGCCACCATCTTCCCCTTACTGAATGAATTTAGGCCTATGTCATAGGAACATTAAAGAGCAGTAAAATACTGTGGTTATGAAGTACATAACTTAGTTATTTGTAACCGTATATAAACAAAAAATGGAAAATGTTTGATAGTATATACTGTTATAAGCTAACATCAAATACACTTGTTCTTATTCAAATTTGGCTTTGAAATGTTTCTATGGACAATATTATTGATATCATGTCTTTCGTAAGCTGTTAATAATTTTTTTTTTTTTTTATAAATGAATGACATTATGTTAAACATGGCCAGAGTAGCCTAGCTTACTTTTATATTTAACATGCTTCTTACTCTGTAGGGGAGGAAAGTGACTCGGCAAGCTGAGCCTCTGTGCTTATGATCAGTAGGTTCAGGCCCCAGCCTTGACAGAACAGTCCTACGTTTGTGGGTCCTTGAGCAAGGCCCTTAATAATGATTGTTTTATCGTAGCGAATGATTCGCTGCCTGTGCACCCTCCCTGACAATACTGCAGGGTCACACACATACGTGAATTCAACCTGCTTTTCAGTAAAGTGCACGTGTGCGTTTCCCAAGTCGTGCATCCTCTACCACGCTGAGACTGAATGCTCTACCTCTCTCACACACACACACAGCAGACACTTCTAATAACACATTTGAACTGACTTAGGACGCACTTGGCCTGGGGACATTTTCAGCTGCTGATTTTTATTTATTTATTTTATTTCAGGTAAATATTTTACTTTAGGTCATAAAATAATTACCGCGGCCCGGACCTCGGAGACCTCATGTGGCTGTGGTTCTGATTGCGGTATGGTTACGCAGTCAGGCTTGTGGTGACAGTGATATGAGATTGATGTGTTTCCAGTCCAATCCCCATGGCTCTTCTGTTCAGACCTCTGCCCTTTTGTCTTTTCAACTGCTGAGCTTATAGCCAGCTGCATGACTCCAGTTACTCCAATCCAAGCCTCATTGTTTGTTTTTTTTCTTTTTTCCCCACCAATACCAGTCAAAAATACAGTTTGCAAGATGAACTTTGACTGCAAAAAAAATAAATTTTGACTAATGCAAAGTTGGATTTGACCATACCATGAAAAAGTCCCCTTTGAGCTTTCTGACGAGCCTTGCCAATCTGAACATTTTTCTTCTTTTGCTATGTTAAGTGTAAAAAATGTGCTGCATTTCAAAAGGGAAGAACAAGTTAAGTTTCATTAAAAGATAGTGATTCAAAGCCCATTTGCCCTATTAAAATGGAGTGACCTCATACTCAACCTTGTTGTTTAATTCCCTTTCTGCTGATGTCTGGTGTTCCCACACCTCTTAATTATACCAGCCGGTCCTATGCCCCCAACTGTATCCTGAGATTGTTCCATAAATATCCTTCTGTATAAATGGATGAAACTGCAATCCATGTTTAGCCTCCTACATTAAAGATACTGGACCTTTTATAGCTTCTGGTGAAGCTTTTAAGGGCTGATTGATTCTGTGCCCACTGCCTGTTTACTTAGGCGTCATCTGTAGGACGGAAACATGGCAGCCTGTTGGGCTCCACAGACTTAGTCACTCATTCAAATGCAAATCACCCTGCTAGCGGCTACGTGCTAAATGTTAAATGAAATGTCACAAAGCAGGATATGAAGGGCTGTCAGTGCCATCAGTTGTTCTTTCAAACGGTTTCTTTAAACTGAATCGCTGTCATGGTTTTATGGCTGACAAAAACTCATTTTCAATTATGTCATTTAAGATATCTTTAAAATTTTCTTTTAAAACTTGACAGTTTAGTTTAAGTCACTAATATCTTCATGTTAGGCTGTGGGCTTTTTCTCTTCTGGCCGATAGTCACATTTTAAAAGTGAAAAGTGTTCCTGTATTTTTCTTATTGTGAAAAGGATTCTTGTTGCGTTACATAAGGAACGGGAAAACCACCCAGCAGATGTTGACAAGTGAAGCAGCTTTTAGTATCAAATGGCAGTATGTCACCAATCTAAAGTACTCCTGGCAGTTTTACTCCCCCGGGGCCCTTGTGTGATGTTCATTTATCTAGCCTGCAGCACTCTGTCTTGTTTTCCGTCTCCCGAGTCTGTTTTTTTTCCCTTTTCCATTGACTCGAGGCATAATTTATGTTAGGAGTATTTAGCTTAATGACACGGCTTTGCCATTAAATGTCATGTCATGTGCAGTTACCCTTCTGGGCAGGGGACATTAGTGTGTTAGGGCAGAAGTGCGTCTATTGGGATATTAGTGTGTTCTCTAGGGCAGAAGTGCGTCTACCACTGAGCTTAGGCCTTCTGATCCAGCTGCTCTTTAGGAAATTTTTGCTGTCAGGTGTGGATTCTAGGCTGCACACTGGTTTGACTCTGATGTACTCTGTTGGTTATAGACTATCATCAATCAAAGAGGATCTTGTTAATGTTTAATTGTGCAGATAGATGCCTAGTATTTGAAACGTTTGCTGGTTGAGGGCATTTTTGCTTTTTCCCTGTTTTAATTCTTTAACAAACTATATAATGTTATTTCTTTGTGGTTGTATTGACAATGTCTCGCCATTAACTAAGTTGATGTTGAGGGCTTTGAAATTTCTGTGATTCTTGTTGTCGCTGATGAATTTGTATGAAAGTCAAAGCAGGTTGGTGCTGTAACAAAGACTTACTGTGTAAGACCCTGGCTGCCCCTGTCCCAGGTAACACACTTTCCTCGCTGAGCATTCTGCTGACTGTGATCCTAAAACAAAGCCCATCATCAAGCCCATGCCGTCATTCCTTCTAATCCCAGGAGGGCCCTGGGTTGGCGTGAGCTGACAGAGCGGCCTTTTGTCCGATCGGTTCCCAGGGAGCTGTGAGAGAGTGGTACAACAAGCCATCCACACGGCTTCCGGGAGGTTCCTTCTGTGCAGACGGGTCTTTAGTCGCTATATTTGCAATTCTAAGTGTACCGTATGTGGTTAAACAGCATGACTGCATGCTGGGCACTCTGGATGCTCCGGCATCTTCCTGTCTCCATATCTCCCTTCCCAGAACTGGGAATCTCCTCCCCTCTTACTGTGCAAATTGGATAAAGTCAGATTCAGTCAAATACGATTAGTTGCCTGTTCATCAGGACTGGGGGAGGGGGGGGCTCTGGGAGTGCAGTTGGCTGTGTGTTGGCCCTGGGCTTGCAGCCTTCAGCGTTGGCTTGAATAACAGAAAGCTCTCTGCCTGCTTTCAGTCCTTCAAACATGAAGTTAAACATGACTCTCAATTCCTACCTATGCTGGATTGCTTCAGCTTGAAGGTGGTGGAACTACAAAGACTGTTAAGGTGCATCATTTCAGGAAGTAGGTCATGATTGGCCCGTAGCATGTTCTATGTCTGCTCTCCATGGGGTATGTAGTCCATCAAGGAAGAGGTTAACAGCCATGCAGTTCAGCTTGGATGAGCTCATAAAGGCAGCCTTAAAGCCTTTTCATAATTATTTGAGATATGTTTAGCAAATTATCTCCTGATGGTGATTAGTGGTTTTCCAGTGAAATATAAACTGAGGGAGGGAATAAACCGCAGATTGTTCTTCAGGAATTTTTATTACTGAGCACTAAAGTTTCACCTTTTTTTTTTTTTTTTATCACCCACGACTGTAACCGAAGGATTAAAAACCCCTTGGTTCAGTCACCTGTGCTGAGGAGCACTGCGGACAAGGGAGACAGCTGTGACTAATGCAAGCTTGATTTAGCATGGTTGACATTTTGCTAGGGATTGATGCGTAAAGCGGGCTGGGGGTGGTTTCTGTACAAGCCTCACTTTCATTTAGCATGGGGGAGCTGCTGATCTCTAGATGGAATATCCTCCTGAAACCCAAGGAAAAAAATTTTAGGTTAAGACATCTTAGAATTTAGATTTTTTTCAAATTAATTTTTATTTTTAATTTCACAGCATGTCCTCTTTAGTGTTACAACAGGAATAAATACGTCTCCTATCTCAGTGAAAAAACCCTCCAATGGACATAAATGAATGGGTGGGGTCTCAGGAGGATATGCTGGGAAAAATTAAACTCTGCTTTCCCAGGATTGCCCCTCTTCATGCCCCTGTCCACTTCGGGTATCTGTTGCAATTCAGCTCAGTCGACCAAGTGCTCCACATGGGCCTGGATCCTGCAGGTCTGAGGCCAGTTCCTCTGCCTTGCCTGCTGGGACAGACAATGGACATCAAGGCAAAGTCTGACTCTCTTTTTTTTTGGCTGCTCCATTATCTGGATCCTTCCATGAGCCTCTGCCAAGTCAGGGTTTTTGGTTTCGCGTGTTTCACCTCTTGCCATGTGTGAAATCTTACTGTAATGTGACCTTGGTTATCTGGATAGCCTGTTGTGTGTGTGTGTGTGTGTGTAGGAACTTGCTGTTTCCCTGGTGAAACATGGTACAACTTTCACCTTTTCAACAAACATCTGTTCGTTTTGTTTTTTTTACAGCATCTGTAGTTAGGGATGTTTTAGTCAGTCGGATGCCATTTAAATTACAAAAAAGGCAAAAGGTGCATAAAAGAAAGAAAACGGAATAAGAGAAGCACTAATTAAAATTCTGCTATCCCTGAAGTGTTTGAGCTTTTTTTTTTTTTTCCTCCTCCTGTAAATGTTCATCCTTTATCAGTCTGACCCTGCACTCTGAATCTGTTCTTTGGTGGTACCGTTTGGCCCCGGGGCCTGGGGGATGCTGGCTGGCACCAGCCAAATGCTCGTCAGCGGCAGGAGATGCCGGCACCAGCAGGGTAGCTGTTGTATTTTGCATGCCGAGTCCTATTTAGTGTCGCCGAATGTCGAATAATAATTAGTTATCGCTACAATTACTATTTTTCAGAGGTGTTTTTTTATGGCATTAGTAATGACACTAATATCAATAACCATGTAATGTGAGAATCACCAAGGCCAGCCATTGTGTGTTTATGGTTTGGATTGTGCAGTATTATCAAGACATGACTCAGCTCTTCCTGAAAATGAGCTGTGGAACTGTCCCATGTTCCTCTTTCTGTCGCTGTGAGGAACACGACACCACTGGGGTGCGGAGACGTTTATACTGTACCGCTTCGCGGTGTTTGTAAATCTGCTGAAACCGCAGACGGAGGAACAGAGGTTTGGCCGAGTCTCCATGTCGGACTGGGGGTGCCAAGAGGGCGCTGGCTGTAATGATGACCGCTGTAAGTGTGTTTTTCTTTCACGTTTCTGCGTTTCTTTTAATCCATCCAGCAGTGCAGTGGTTTAGGCCGCATGAGCTCGGGTGTGTGTGAGGCCCTTCAGCTCTCATGTCCTCTGAAGAAGGTCTCACTTAAACGTCAGTCTAATACAGACGATGGTGACACCTGTTATTTTGGGTGGTGTTTCATTTTGCAAGTGTCTTTTCGGAATTTTATTAAGTTTTTTTTTTTTTCCAGTTTATGCACAGCTCTGTTTTTAGAATAAAGAATGTGAATAGCAGATTTTTTGCATTCGCAAATTGCATTTTAGTTTTACGGGTCCTATAACGTAACCTAATCTGAGTTTTCAGACTGGTAAACCGCTTGTGGGTATATCTGCCTGGATGGCTGTGGTGCTAATGGCCATTTTGGCACATTAACTGGAAAACGAGGCTTCAGTGGTATTGGGCCGAGTGAGAATAAGGGTTCTGTGTAGCCAGCTCTGTCCCCAAATAGCCTTGGAAAGCTTCTGGTCTCTGGGCTCCGTTTTGTTACAGCAGCATATGCATCCTACAGGTGACCATGAATGGGGATACTCCACCAATTTTTTTGTTGATCACAGCCTTACCTCACTCTACTAGGCAGTTAGACCCGTTCAGCTGCCTGAGATCTTCAGCAAGTGTGCCCTGTCTGTAAGCCATAGCTGTCAAGTCTCCCGTTTTTGGCCGGGAAACTACCGTATTTTACCCCTCTTTCCCGCCGTCCTCCCATATTAGTATTTTCCCGTAAATCTCCCGTATTATAATATCATTTAAAAACAATCTTCTGCCACTCCAAACTGAACTGTCAGTAGCCTCGCGAGAACTGCCACCTGCAGACTTTTTGCAGACAGTTTTCAAGTCATTTACAACATTAACCAGGTCATAAATGCGGAGGTTAAAATGGCAATGCTGTGTGGCAAAAACCGACGTTACTTTCACCTTCTGCGACGACTTCAACAAGGATGCAAAGTCTGCAACAAATCTGAATAAAGTCATTAGTGAATGCCAGAGAGCCACAGGAGTGGGCATGAGAAATTGAAAAGAAAATGCGTAATGAAAATAAGATGTGAATGACAAGTGGTTATTTGACATTTCTTGTACACCTGTCTTAAAATGTAAGGGATACTGAAGCTTGGGGGGGGGTGGGGGGTGGCTCGTGGTGGGTGCCGGAAAATTTCCCTTGTTTTCAAATCCAAAACTTGACAGGTACGCTGTAAGTGCGCCGAGCCGAATCGACTTCATCGCCGTGCCGTTAGCTCGGCTGCGCCCCAGCCCGTTCATCTGCAGGAGTCCATCCGTTAAGGCGTGTCAGCCCGATGGAGCCCCTTGTTTCTGTATAGCTTTGAACGGACGGCCTCATGTGGAAAGCATGTCCGGGGAAGGCTTGGTGTTTTGCTCTCAGCAGGGACGTTCATTTGTCAGAGTACGGTTTTTGTTTTCGCTTTAAACAAACACAATGGTATCTGTGTTTTTCGTTTTGCATTATTTCTCCCGTAGTGGAGGCTGGCATTGTAGCGATGTGTGGGAGGGTTCCTTGAGGGGATAGTTCGCATACTTGGACCGTACAAGGCAGCATAACAAGCTGCTCATCTGAATAGACCTACTCCACAGCCCTGTGCTCTCTGTCCATAATCCCCCGAATTCCTGCATGTTAACACCCAGCTATATTCCCAGGCTTACAGAGCTGGCTATTGAATAAATGCAAAGGACCATTGCAGTTATTTGTCAGTTAGTATTATGACACACTGTGCGCTGTGTCCTGGTCCAAAGTGGACGGCTCTAGTGAAATATCTAAAATATTTAATCCAGCATGGTGCCTGACACATCAACTTGTTGCTGCTGCTGCTTTGTGTTTTTTTTTTTTGTTGATCGCCTTGGAAAAGTTCCAGAAACTGATTTTAGACCCCCCCTCCCCTCCCCAAACACTGAAAAATTCTAAGGTTGTTTTTCCCTGCACCTTGAAGTTCATACTGTGGTACTTGCCTTAAAACCAAGATACATCTATGAATTTGAGTGCAGTCATTACAGTGAAGTAACTCTGACCTTAACCAGATGGGCTTTCTTAAAAAAAATAAAAAATAAAAAATGTAAACATTCACTGGAAAGTTTTTAAGTGATTTGGGAGGTTTTTTAAAATGGAATATCTACACTTTTGCCATCAATCATTCTGTGTGAATTACTCAGCCGACAGAATGCATTTCCAGTGATTAAACCTTCCAAAAGTAGTGGGAGGACAGCAGAAGGTCATGCCGTTTCATTTGAAGACACCTCCACAGTCCACCACCCTCTGCATTCTTTCCCTGTTGCTAGGGAGGTGTCACATGTGAGGAAACTGCTCATAAGGCTGGCATTTTTGCTGCTATGCAACCAAACCTCAGCCAGGCAGTCAACCAGGACATGTTATTTTTCTGTAGTATGTTCATAGGTGCATGTGTGACGTTAATGAGTTGAAACGGATGAATAAATACAGTGCTTTTGTCGAAAGGGCTGTTTTGATCGGTGCTCCTGTACATCCACAGGAACCCCCAAAGGAGCTGCGTCCTCGTCTCTGTACCATCAAGAAGGGGACCAATGGCTATGGATTCAACCTGCACAGCGAGAAGTCCAAGCCAGGACAGTATGTCCGGGCAGTGGATGAGGACTCGCCGGCCATGAAAGCTGGCCTTCGTCCCCAGGACAGGATTGTGCAGGTACAGATGCTGACTGTTGAACTGACCACTGATAACAAGCTGGATGGTCCCTCTTCTCTTTAGCCCAGAAAATGCAGCATCCATCATTTCCAAAAAGAATTTGAACTCTTGATTCATCAGACCACGGGACAGTTTTCCATTTCGCCTCAGTTTTCCATTTTAGGTAAATGAGCTCGGCCCCAGAGAAGTCAGCGATGTTTCTGGATCATATTTAGATATAGTTTCTTTTTTGAATGGTAAAGTTTCATCTCGCGTTTGTGGATGCAGCAATGAACTGTGTTCGGTGACAGTGGTCTTCGGATGTGTTCCTGAGCCCATGTAGTGATTTCCACTATAGAAATGTCTGTTTCTATGGCAGTTCAGCCCGAGCACCCAAAGATCACGGCTATCCAATATTGGTTTTCAGCCTTGTCCCTTTTTTTACGGATTTTTACGGATTCGCTGAATCTTTTAACGATATTATGTACCATATAAGAAAAATCCTAAATTCTTTGCAATTTTATATTGAGGAACATTACTCCTAAATCGTTGCACTATTTTGTCTTTCCCAGAGTGGCGATACGGTCTTTCTGGGAGGCTCTTTTTATACCCAGTCATCTTACTGACTTGTTGCCAATTAACCCAATTAATTGTGGGATATTAAACCAGATCAAACAATCAAATGGAGCATATATTTTTCATAAAACAACCAAATTCCTTAAATTAAATATGGGTTTATATGATTTGCAGATTATTGCATTGTGTTTTTATTCACATTTCAGTGTCCCAGCCTTTCTGGAAATGGGGTTGTACATGCATATGCCCAACAAATCCACTGAATATGTAGAGTGCTGTGTAAAGTGATAAATCAGTAATAATGATGAAAAAAAAGGCCCAACTAAACCTGCAGCTGTGACCGTGCGTATAGGCAGGATTCTTTAGTCTCAGCGGAAGGTAACAAAGCCGTCAGACATGGTTCTCCAGGCAAACACCACAGGCTGTTCCTGACTCGGGCCGAAGTTCCTGCTGCTGGGTCCGCTGAAGAAAACACCTCTTCATTGTTGCATGCAGGAATCCACAAAAGGGCAGTGCTGTGTGCCATGAAACAAGCAACGGATCGCGGCTTTATCTAATTCCCGACGCACGAATGGAAGCTGCATTCGCACCTTTTGGCTTTTGCATAAAATGGCTGGGTCGATGTCACCGTGTTTACACGACTCGCATTGTTCAGTTTCCGCTGCATGGCTGGCTTGAGCCGGGGGCACACCCTACTCCCCCCCCAGGCTCTCTCACACGCAGGAAGTCTTCCTGCTTCAGAGACCTACTCCACAACGAGGCGTACAAAACATCAGTTTCCCTACTGAGTCTTCTCATGTGAATGACTGTCTACATAGCAGATGTATAACTTGGAATAGTTGTGCATACAATTTAGAGTTTTTATATATGTAAAATGGTGGCGGCGGACCCCCTGGTGGATTAGAGCATATGTTAGGGTTATACTTCAACAGACTTAAATTATTAATTGATTGCATCATATCACCATATTAATTCCTTAGCCTAAGGTTTTTAAATAAAAACATAATGATAATCTAGGCCATTTTATTTGGTTTAAAACCTGTTATCTAGGGGTTCTTCCTAGCATTAGCTGACGGAACAGCCCGATAAACATTTTATAGGGATCTGTGCCTGTTGTTGCTCTACTGCTGTGATGGTAATAGTACTTCCTGAATGCTAGGGTGACATTTTAGTTAATGAAGCACCACCATTAGCAGTTGTCGTCATAAAGTTTTAAACTCTTTAAATATTTGTCATCAGTCATATCATGATGTGTCCACCATTGTTTTTTTGCGAAGTTTTACTGTGTCAACATACAGAGCTTTGCTAGTGGGTTTTATCGTCTGTACCCGTTTATACACACGCACACGTGCTATTGTAATATTCAGGCTAAATGAAATGTCAGGAAGATCATTTACAGTCAGTGACGGCTTCAGTGAGCCATGTGTGTATAAGGGTGCGTCCACCGAGCCGGCGAGCTCTACATAATAATGACGTGTCGCTCACAAACGGCCGAGCCACGTAATGGAGCGTCTGCAGGTGGCTCTGGCGCTCCCTTCGAGCGTCTCCGTCTCTCGCGAGGAATTCCGGAAGCCCCCCCCTCAGGCCTTCCTCCCGCGGTAGCAGAGCAGAGACACGTCGGCGCCCTGCTTCGCAGTCTCGCCCTCCCGGCTGTGCCGGTCTTGCACTGACTAAAATAGCACTCTGAACCAGCCATTTCACAGTGATTTTAGAACCCTTAGTCTCCTCCCCCCCCCACACGGATTTCCTGAAGACGGCTTTTTCTTGCTCAGGTTGGTGAGTGTGGGTGTGCCTTTCTGTGGTTAATAAAGTAGACACAGGGTTTCCTTCTTGGACATGCAGGAGCGGGGATTGATAATGATGACGAATGAATCCTGACACTGAGGAACACTGTGTCTATGTCCTTTGTCTACTGCAGCCGAGTCCAAGGCCAATTCTTCTCTCATTTACAGTGGCACTGATTAGCTTAGCCGCTATCGCTGTAAGTTTGCGTGTTTGCTGTCAGCCCAGCTTATGCTTATTATCTGCTGTCTTTGGCTCAGTATAATATCTGTGCCTGAAAAACTGGAGCTGAGAAACTGTGTGTTACAGTTGTTTAGTGTTTGGTTAACATGACAGAAATATCCCTACTTGTGTTTTCTTTGATAGGATTTTAACCACACAATTTGCGTCTTTAAGAAATATTTTCTGTTGTCATTCTGGACAGTGTTAAGGCAAAATTGAACCTCGTGTATTAATTTGGACATGCTAAAAGAAGAATTTTATAAACTGAAAGATGCTAACCAAAGATCATCCTTCAGGAAGTGTATTTGTCTGTTTCTTAGCTGAACTGCAGATAATCCAGGACATCTCCCATATTACTGGTTTCAGTTATGATAGTACAATAAACTGAATGATCTATTACCTCCATGATAAATGTGGCAAACATTTAACTTGGAATAGTCTCACATCAGCAGATATTCAACTACTGGCAACCGATAACAATAACTAGCGTTTGTAGATAAATTCCTTTAGTTAACGCTCAGGTGAAGTGAATGGACAATGCCCATGAAGAAACGCTAGCGGAGTCTTCTAGGAGAAAACAGGGACCTTTTTATAATGTTCTTCCCCACCAGGCCATTCCACAAAGCTGTGTGTGTCCATTATGCTCTTATGCTGAAGTTTTCTGTTAGTCATCAGGGTCCGATACCACTTTCAGACCATAATTCTGTATGGTATTATTTTTCATTTTAAAAACATTTGCATGGATCATGTGTCTGTTTCAGATTTATCCAATGGATGCTACTATAATTTTTGACAGAAACCATGTCAAAATTGCAGCCAAAGGGTCTTTCTACCCAGGCTGTCTTCAATTTTAGAAAACACAGCTAAATATTACTGTTTTGTATTAAGACTTTTTTTCAGTGACTTGTGCTTTAGTGAATAATATTTATAACTTCCACTTGACCTAAGTCAGTGTCTCAATTCCTGATTGCAGTGGAAGAATGATGAAATCCTGCCAGAGCGGCCTTTAGTTTCTTATTTGGCATGAGAGTAGGCCATTAGGTGACATTGGATAACTCATCGACTGTTTTCTGACTCTGCCCCATCCAGGTAAATAGAATGTCTATGGAAGGGAAGCAGCACTCGGACGTAGTTGCAGCCATCAAGGCTGGGGGCAACGAGACCAGTCTGCTGGTGGTAGACTCTGAGACGGACAACTTCTTCAAGAGCTGCAAGACCGCCCCCACAGAGAAGCATCTGACAGGTGTGCTTACGGGAAAAGGCGCTCAGCCCATGCTGCCCAGCTTAACCAGCACTGTGTTAAAAATGCTTTCAAACCAAATCGGTCTAGGTTTCTATTCTAGGGCCTTTTCTATATCTTCTTATGAAAAATATCTTACTGAATACATTTTGAAGCCATTCACATAATTGCAGTGCTGAACAACCTGAAATGTTCTGTCCTGAAGGGCTGCTTCCCTCATTTTACCCTTGGGACTGTCAGTAGAAAGGATCTAATAGGAAGAGTCCTAGAAGGGACACTGAGCTCGTGTCTCTTTCTTTCTTTTTCCGGATATTCCGCCAGCTTCGTTCTCAGGCTCAGTAGCACAGTAACTGTTCCCCGCTGGTCATGAGGAACGCAGCAGGGTAACCTCTCCGGAGAAACCTCAAGCTGTGGTTAAATTTTAAACCTTTCTGCTGAAACGCTGCAGAATATTTCTCAACAACAACAGTCTGCTTGCACGGATAAGACATGCCAGCTGTGGCCATAGCGACAGACAGTGTGTAGGAAACACCCTGAGGAGATGTTTCAGATGTTTGGTTTTGGGAATCTGTTATAAGAATCTGTTTTTATCCCCCACAGAACCTTAAATATTATACTGTTTAATTAACTCGGTTATAATGTAACTGGTCTGAAGCCATATTGTGCTTGGAAGTATTTATTTTTCTGGAAAATCTGAATGAACAGGATATAATAAGTCAATTGAGCCAGACTCCTTCAGTTAACTCATGTGTCTCCCAGTTTCCAAGTCTTCCTGTTATTCAGAGGCTGGGGTTGTTTTGAGGAGAAAGTCACTGTTTGGCATGCAATCAGTCATAGCTAAGCTGAGTGAGATGGTTGAAGGTAGTTCATTTAGTGCAATACCATTTTTTTTCCGCCCAGATGTGTTAACTTTGTAAGTTACACATTAACTAAGGAGAAATGTTTATCACTGTGTCTGACTGCTGGCTTAGAAGTTATAGATTGTGTGGTCACAGCAACCCCCCTCCAGGCTTGGCCCAGTATGTGCTTCCTTCCTGTTGATTGGTTGTCCAGCTCTGTCATCTCCTCCAATGTCTGTGTGCCAGGTCTGCCACAGCATGCCCACCCCTGGCATATCTCCATATTGTGTCTTTTCACAAGTGCTGCCTTGGTCCTCTGCCTGATTTTGTGTTTTTCTGGTTATTGATGAACTACACCGAGTGATGCATTTCTTGATAAGTACAACTATTATAGGCAAAATATGTAGCATTTTTTGTGTTCTGGTGTAGGGCTATTTTTCTATGGATTCGTATAGAATATTTTACTGATTGGTCGAATTAAGCTAAACAATTTTGTTCCAGAAAATCAAATTGACCAAGTTAATGTTATTTGACAATAAACTATATGTAATTGCAAGGCTTTAGATGATCAACACCCGCTTTTCAGCAATATACGGACGTAAATCCCCCACAATTCGATAAGCAGATTAGTTGTATGCCTAAAATATTAATGATGCATATTGTATAAATTCGTCGTATCTTTATCCTTATTAAATTTGGTTAGCAGAGACCCACGTGCTACTGTTTTAGAAGCAGTAAGTACTAATGTTGTGGTGAAGAAAGGCAACATCTTTTAAAAGATGAGATACTGTTCTTAAACTTGGCAAAAAGACGCTGATTAACTTTATTTCAGTTAATGATTTTTAAAAACGAGTTTTCATTTTCCTTTCAGTTTTATTTTGTGGTAGTAGCGCTGGTCCCAGCAAGCCCGACGCACACGAACACACAGATCTGGTACAGTCGATGATTATAGAATACCCAAAGATTTTAGCCTAAACATTTTCTCATTTATTCAATGGAGATTCTGAGTTGGCAGGAAGACTTTTTAGCTTTAATAATGAGTGTATTTTGCAACTACACAGACAAATATAAAAATCTCCATACTATGGCAATTTAATAAATGCGAATAGACCGCGCGCTAGTTTTGCCTGATGTACTGTAGGGTTACCAGATAATCTATGTCAGGGAGGACACTTTGAGCTACATCGGGTTTTACAAACTAATTTCACACGGAAATGCTCCTGTGCTCGGCTAAATAGTTCAGCTCTTCTTGTGCTTTGACTGGTTTGTCTCCTTGACTGAAAGACTCATCCAGCTGTTTCACATTAGCATTAGTGACACATGCATGATTATAGGAGACTGACCAATCGGCACACAGCAAGAACTGAAACTGAACTGAAATCCCGGTCCATTTAATTGAAATGGTAATTTACAATTCCTGTCCTAGCTCAGTGTCCTCCTTGACATGGATTATCTGGTCACTCTAGCCTGATGTCATGCTTTGACATCAATCATCATCGACTATGTCAACTAATCCCGGCAGCCCTATTCTGGTGTCTCCTATTTGTTTTTTCACTCGTTGGCAACGGACACTTCTATGTATAGTTTGCTCCAATTTTATAATATATTATAATCTAGCAAATCCAGTCTAGCAAATATATACGGCTGATTCTCACACACTAATTTCGATCTCTTGGCCAGTGATTTCTGGGTTTCTCATCTACTGGCTTCTGAGTCTAATTGAGGAGACAGTAGTGGGTAACCTTCACCTTAAAGCTTTATTTTAGTTTGGGTATTATTGCTTAGCAGTCCGTCCCTCTTTTTGCCACTCTGCTAAATGTAGGAGTACCCTTTAAAGCAGTAAACATGTTAGGCTTGTGGTCCATGGAGCACATATGGATAGATGAACTGATGTATGTGTTGTACTGGGAGAGTTCAGTTCCCAATCAAGAATAACCCATCTTTGCTTTTGTTGTTTTAGGACCTCTGCCTGAGCCTGTGACCAATGGCGAGACGGAGGACATAGTGAGTAAATTTATTGTGTATATTTATTTTTTCCCAGAAAAGACCCACAAAAGCCCAGAAAACAAATATGTGAAGTTTTTTTTTTGTCATTTTTTTCACGAAGTAGAATGGGACAAGTTGTTTTTTACGTTGGGGATCGTCTGTCTGCCTGTGTAGTACTGATGGCAGACATGGTGCTGATGGGACCTTTTGTTCTGTGAAGAAACAAAGGAACTGGAGGCATCCCAAAAGCAGGAGGGGGCCCTTTGAGAGGTCGTGGGTGGGTTGCCCAAAGTTTACAGCTCTTCACAGGATTCTTGCTAACTGGGACTGACAGACCTACAGGTTATATCAAATCTGCTGATACTTTGTTTCACCTGAAATAAACTAGATGCTTGACTAATGATGTACACTGTATATAAAGTTGGGAGTTTGCCAGTGGAAAGAGTATGGAGGACAAGCATGCAAGGATTTACTTGTTTTCAGAATTGGGTTCTATCATAAAGAGTGTAAGGGTAATGGAATCGACAGCAGATAGAAACCTATTCCAGTGGAGTTGGCAGAGGACACTACTCTACTCTATTTTGAGTTTTCCATGTTTGTCTCAGCAGCAGAGCTCAATGCCTGACTTTTGCATTCCAGACCGGCAAAAGGAGATAAATCTCATTTCTACAGAAACACCCCAACCATACCTTTGAAATAAGGCTCATATTCAGGCTTCTTCTCAGGGGCGGCATGGTGGTGCAGTGGTTAGCACTGTTGCCTCACACCTCTGGGACCCGGGTTCGAGTCCCCGCCTGGGTTACATGTGTGTGGAGTTTGCATGTTCTCCCTGTGCC
>JAABNY020000095.1:11313268-11324660 GCA_015164015.2 Brevimyrus niger | reverse complement strand
TTCCGGGATAGGCTCCGGACCCCCCGCGACCCAGTAGGATAAGCGGTTTGGAAAATGGATGGATGGATGGATGCTTCTTCTCATACTACACCACAGATGTGTGGCCTGTTGGATAACATCCTTAATTTGGCTTTAGAACCACAGTTGCGTACAGAGCTAAAACTATCCACGTAAAAGATCTTTGCTTGGGAAATTTTTGGGGTTGTGTAAACGGCAGAGCGGCGGCTCTGAGGCTAGGGATCTGTGCCACTGGAAGGTCACACGGCTCCATCCACTCAGGTGCTCAGCTCTGAGGTGGTTTGTCACATGGCAGCACTTGCCTCTCTTCTGTTTAAAACACAAGGTACCAGAAAGTAAAATGTGTAGCTTCAAATATGAGTCTATAGTTACTAGGATATGAAATTTATTGGGCTGTGCTATAACATAGCGGTTGGCCCGTTGTTTTGTCCCGCTCTATATTGTAACATAACGTCCCAATGCACACACTGGTTCAAACCACTTGGGGCTTTAAGTCGGGCCCCGTAAAGCCAAGGTAATCTCAGTGAATTAGGTGGGATGATGAGCTCTCTGGGGCCACCTGTTACTAGAGAGGCACCAAGTGTTCGCTGCTAAGAAAGTGCATTTCAGCTTGCCATTAATAAGGCATTGGAGAAAACACAAAGGCTCTGAGCGATGTTGTTCCGCATGGTGGGTAGGCCGGAGCTGCGTGGCGGTTTATCTGTGTCATAAAAGCCTGTTCTGTATGGTAAAATGGAAAACTGATCCAGAAACATTTAATACGCACCCCCCGTATTCTTATTCTTTTAATAAGAATACATTATTAAAATTTAATCCTCAGCAAGTCGACTCTCAGCATGAGCCATAGGACTCAAACTCAAGGTCTCATTGTACTTGACATTTTGCAGACTGTTTAATTCTTCTGTGTAGTAGAAGTTCAAAATGGTTGTGCTTTTGTGATTTTGTAATTGGTAAGAGCATGAAAGGAAAGCAGGTCTATAGGGGTTGATAAAGTGAATTTCATTACTGTTGTGGTTTTCATTACCCAGAGTTGGAGAATTGGTTTATAATTCAAATTATCATCGTTATTTTTGAGTGTAAAATCTATTTAAATCAAATTTAAGGGGCCATAATATACCTCTGCTTACAATAATACTGATGATTAGCATTGTGGCCTTCAGTGGTGAGGTGAACTGTCAACAGGCCAATGACGAATAGTAGCTGCTTCAACTCCTGCTATTGAAAATGAGTCCCACTTCTTGCTCTCTATATTCAGTGGAATGATAGTAGATATCTAGACTTTTTATGGTCAAGCCTGCCCCCTAGTGGAATGTTAATGCCTCAAACCAGGGGTGGCAAATCTTATCTGCAAAGGGCCAGTGTGTATGCAGGTTTTTGGATAACCTTTAGGTCAGGTGTTCAGGCCCAGATGTGAGGACTCTTCAGCCAACGGGTTCTTTAATTAGTAACCTAACTGGGGAGTTGCAGAGAGAACCCACATATACAGCGGCCATTTCTAGACAAGATTGGCCGCCCCTGCTCTAAACCATGTTTTTTCCCCCCTCTTCGAAAAATAATTTAACAGACATGCATTTAACAGCAGCATTTTGTTTGCCAGCTGCTCATACATGGAGCATTGTATTGATCCTCCTTTCTTGGGACTTTTCAGGTTAATGGGAAAATGGCCAAAGAGCTGGACACCACAGTTAGCCATCCAAGTAGTACCATCTCCAGTGCTGCTGCTACAGAGACACAGCAGCGGAGTGTCGAGGCCCCAGCGGTATGCTCTTTCACACACAGACGCGCATACACGCTCTCACACACACACACACAGACGCGCATACACGCTCTCACACACACACACACACACAGACGCGCATACATGCTCTCACACACACATCCACATTTTTTTTTTTCTTGAGCACATGGTCATGTGCCATTAACTATTTAAACACCATACCTAAAACTCCGTTGTCTCCCTCGAATTGTTTTCAGCAGCCCATCCCAAGTCCCCAGCCAGTGCACGTGCCTCAGGAAACGAAGGTGGACGACGCAGCCCCAGCCCTGACTCTGTCCCTCCAGCAGGCCAAGGAACGAGCGCATCAGAAACGCTCCAACAAGAGAGCCCCACCCATGGACTGGAGCAAGAGGAACGAGCTCTTCGGCAACCTATAGGACAGCGGCTCCTTCCCATCTCATGTCAAGCAGGGCAAGCAGGATGGCCTCACCTGCTGTGATTTCCACTGTGTAATAAATGTATTGCCCAGTCGGCTAAAATACAAGCTGCCAGTGAGAATGAGAGACACTATATTTCTATAGTAGGGACCATAATCTTTATATTTGTATCCAGTGTTTAAAAGAGTAGGAAACCCTCTTTGTAGAGGGAAATTTATTTGAAATTAGTGAATTGAGTGCTGATGTGTGATTTATCGAAGCTTGATAGAGCATGTTTAAGAAGGTTTGAATGTGCTGGTTTTTTTTTTTTTAATTCCATGATTCACCCTTACTTTGAAAGGGGTATTTTCTGTCTTAATTTAAACTGTAAAATCTTTGGAAAACAGGGCAATAATTTTATTCTATTGTCTTTTAATTTTCACATCTTGCCTGTGGAACCTTATTCCTCTATGGTACAGATAATTGTTTCTTAAAAGTTAATTTTTTTAAAAACTGAGCCACTGCCTTTTTTAGCACTAATATCTTTACTGTTTTTCCCTCCTTCCAATGCCAGTTTTGGTCCAGGGAGAATTTGTTAGCCTGAGTTCAAATGATTCAAGGAGGAGTTTGCAGGCACTGAATCTGAAGAGCAGAATATAGCTTCAGGACTGGGAAGGAATAAAAGCATATAAAAAAAAAAAAAAACAAATAGATAAAGATCCTCTTAAGGTGCTGTCGGATTGATAGCATGGCTATTTCATGGTAACGTGTGGCGTATTTCACCAGCACACTGCTTAGGTAAGACAAGTATGTTAATTACTGAACTCTGCTCCCCTTTCATGGAAATGTTAGAACCCTTCAGGGCTCATTTTCCACTTGGCTAATCCTTATCAGGACTTTGGACCTGAACCTTCTTCATTTCACCAAACCGGCCACACAGTGCATTTGTTGAGCAATGTGATGCATTGCTTTAAGACTGAATATTCTACATCAGCCAAAAGATGGCTGAAAAAATGTGAAAAGATTAATATTTATCCTTTCATTGTTGTTCTTAATAGTACTATTGTACCACTTCTTCCCTGGATCATTCATCTTCCGTACACGCTTGTCCTGTTCAGGGTCCAGAGCCTATCCCAGAATCTATAGGCACTGGGTAAGGAATAACCCAGGAAGCAGCCCCAACCCATTGCAGGGAACACACACAATTTACATCTGTCCAAAGTTTGGCAACTCATTCAATTTAGCGTGTTTCTGCACTGCAGGAGGAACCCCCGCAACAACATGGGGAGATCATGGAAACTGCATTTTCTTAAAGTGCAAACGCACACAGTCGGGGTTGAGATTCAAACTCCGGTCCTAGAGATCCGAGGCAACCAGGGTTAACCGGTGTGCTGCTGCTCCCCGAATCACATCTCCACATTCCTTTTTGTTTTAACCAATATCGATACTTAATTTTGCAAACTCTATATGTATAAAATGTAAAAGTCATGTTTTGAATGTTGCATTGATTCTGTTAAACTGCTAGGACAGGACCATGTTTTCTGAACATCTCATGTTGTTGTGAAGTATACCTGTGTCTACAGGATGAGCATGTTGGGATTTTAAATTTGTGTTTATTCAAAATCAGTCGTGTAATCAGTTTTAGTACAGTAATTTTCCCCCTCACGGGCCATCCATCTTACTCAAAGAAAACTGTGTTCAGAAATAAATGTCGATTTTCACTGCATCTTTGAAGTCAGTGCTGTCATCAGAGACATGGGGGTGATGCTGGGTCCCAGCACTGTGTGTGTAATGTCAAGAAGAAAGGCTGTATATACCAATTTGTATAATTCTATCAGAATTTATTGAATTGCATTTTGACCAGTTGTCATAAGGTGCTTGAGCTGCATACAAGCAGCCAGGCATCAGCTCCTTAAAACTGGCTTTAACCTGTTTCAGCACAACTGAAACCAGTTGGTCAGAGCATATGCTAGTTAACTATAGGAATGAAGCAGCTCATGGTTAGGGAACAAGTACAGTATGCTGACACTATGGAAAACTATACATTATGTAGGTTCCACAACCCTAAAAAAGCTCTTTTTGTATTAAATTATGTGCTCACAAGTGAACTGTAATCACTTTTCAAAATATGTTTGAAATGCAACTGCAAGTTATCGACAAACGCAAAACAGATCAGTCTGAATGCAACTAATAAGCCAGTACTCTGTCAAGATGGACTGGAGAAAACCCTGATCATCACCACTCACAGTGACGCTCTTGCACTCGGGTCCTGTGAATTACACAGAAAACCATGATTATAACCACAGTCACCAGAGTTTAAGAAATGTACAGTAATAAAATGTGGAATTTATGACAACTATTAGATGTAATGCAGTGATGCGCTGGCTCTAAATTTCTCTTTAATTTGCTGTATTTTTCAGTCCTGCTCCTTGTGATTTTTTTACTGATAAAGCTTTATTCATTGAGTAAATTAAAATCATTTCTCCAAATGCTAAAATTGTTTTAATTTTCCTGTCACATAGTAAATTCTCTGAAGTAATATTCTGACTATAGGTTTTTCCCCTTAAAATTAATTAATTTATGAAGAATTACTTTATTATCAATTTGATAATTAAGTACAGGCTTTAAGTTTTAAGTTTCTCAAATTCTGACCTTTTTTGAACTATAATATTCTTTAGTATTGTGGCCTCAAATCTTGCACAGTCTTGCACTAAAGGCACACTTAGCTGAATGGCACACCAGCACAGAGTGGGCCGTAGGGACCAGGACAGAGAAACACTGGCAGATATCACTTATCTGGCCTGATGTGGTCATACATTAGTGTTCACTAATGAAGTTTCTGGGAGTGATGACTCCACTTCCCTCAGCTATGGCTGAATAATTGTGCTTATTTCTCACAAAATAGTGCTCTGTGTGACAACAATAAACGTGTTTTTACTAATGTATGCACCATTTAGAGGAAAGGTTTTGCAAAGGACTTTGGTAAACTACATTCACCTTCTTAGCAACATATGAAGGAAGTACATATGGGTAATATTTCATATACATATTATACAGAGGGCTTAGTTAAAATATATACTAATTCTAAATTAGACAAAATAGTTAATATTACTAATATTATAGTAAATAGCCACTGTATATTTTTTCAATTTCAGCTCCATAATTTCATAAAGTATTAACAGTTGTAAAAAAAAAAAAAAACTGATGCTCCCTTTGTTTAAAAAAAAACAAAAACACCATTATGTAAATATTTTACATAACAGGAACATGGAATCATCATTTATGTGCTTCTATGTTCCTTCATCCCACAGTTGAGTTTTGGTCTGGCCTGGGTGGAGATTTCTCTCCGGCCCTTAATAAAGGCATTCCAATCAGCATGAGGTAACAAGAAAATAAGCAAGGCTATAAAAACCACTTAATTATACATTAATGTTTTATATTATGAATTTTTTTGGACTATGAAAAATACTTCCTAATACTGCAGTATGTCTAACGCTTTTAAGCTGGCAGAACAAGAAATATAGAGCCTTTTTACCTGCACCCCACCCGCATTTGTAAAGTGATGGAACATTTTAAACAGTGAGCTCTGTTAATCAGACCGGTTCCAGGTGCTGCTGGGAAAATGAGGCGGCAGGAAATAGAGTCATGCAAAGTGACAAGAGTGTCCCAATGCTGGGTGGGGGGCTCATGTAGCTGCCCATCTTTGGCGTGCCCCCCCCCCCATCCCCCATCCCCCATGTCTCTGCCTGAGTCCCCGTCAGCCCACATCTCTGCACTTCCTCAGTCTTCAGTTCCGCTTGCATTTAGCCCCCCCTGCCCCTCCACCCCAGCCCGCGTCACTGCACAGCAGCACAGCAGTACAGCAGTACAGCTCCCACGTGGCGCCTCTAGGCCCAGCAGACAGCAGCATTTTAAGTGCTTCCGTTGTGACACCATAGCATTAGTGTCCCGATGGTGCATTTAAAAAAAATTATATACTAAAACAAAAAAAAATTCACAAAGAGCCCAAACTGACAGTTGGGCGGTGAAGTTTAGGGTTTCGAGGCTGAACAGCCTAGGAGGGTCTGTGACAGGGTGCAGGCTCAGTCCAGCATGGCGTCTAGCTGGTCAGCCAGGTCATCAAACATGTTCCCAATGTCATCCAGGATGTTTCCAGCTGACTTCGCCATGCTGGCAGAACTGTGTGGGTTCACATTGTAAGACAGACATCAGTGTTATACACCTCATCTGCATGTAGATACAGACCATTACAGCGTTTACTGGACACCAAGAAAAGGTGTCTGATGCAGAAACACAGCACGGTTGCTCATATGCTGCCTTGTTTATGGCACAGTCACGCGAGGCCTTCGGAGGCAGAGGCGGCCCTCACCTGTCAGTGCTGCCCTCTAATGTCAGCTTCCTCTCTACGGCCTTCAGTGCTGCCTCCAGGGAGCTGCTGGTCTGCTCCAGGCGCTTCACCACCACTGTGCTCGAGGTTGGGCCCGGCTCCCGGCCCAGAGACACACCCACCTTCTCCGTCACCGGGGCGGAGTCGTGAGGGCTCAGCAGGTGGGAAAGGCCCGGCTCAGGTGAGGGGGCCACGAAGGCCACGCTCTGCACCACGCTGAGGGTCACACTGGGGACTCGAGCTTTTGGGAGCAAATCAGAAGTTCAGGCAGTGACAGGACGGGCAGCGAGGAAAACATTAAGGAGGGCATGGTGCAAATTATTTTATCCATCCGTTTTGTCTACCCGCCTGTCCTATGCAGGATCAGGGGTCTGGAGCCTATCCCAGAAGCTATCAGTATAAGGCAGGGAATAACCCAGGATGGGGCAGCAACCCATTACAACAAATCTGATATTTATTAAAAACATAAAATAAAAATTTAGTGGTCTGCATGCAGTGACGCTACCTGAGGGGGACGCAGGGAGCTGAGGAGGCACAGAAGGGGGTTTCTCAGGACTGGCGGGTTTCGGGGAGAGAGGGGGCTTTTGTGCCCGTCCAGCCGAGCTCCCCTTCTCTAAGCTGAGAAGGCTCTTCTCAATCTCGGCGATCCTCCGGCTGACTGCGTCGTCACTCTCTGGATGTGCCCCACTAGGCTGCCCGGCAGGTGGAGCTTCCTCCTTTGGGGAATCCTTGTCTTTGGGCTTATGGCGCCGCTTGACCGTGTCCGACTCCTTCAGATTGAACTCGGGGACGTCGGGGGTCTTGACCACCTGGGCTTTCTCACAATCTTTACCAGTGGAATCCGGCTTCAGGGGCCCACCGATCTTGGGCCGCTGCTTGATAGTGAGGTTGCCCTCCTCGGCGAAGGGGATGCACTCGCTGGAGCTGTGCTGTGGCGATGAGGAGCTCTCCATGTCCGGCCCGCCCCTGCTGTCCTCCTCCACGTCGGAGTGCACGCCGCCGTCGCCCTTGCCCTCGTTGGTCTCACACGCTGCCGGCTCGCTCACCGTCCGTCTCCGGCCTCCTGCCGGCTCCCTCAGCTCGGCTGGCAGCGCCGGCTTTGGAGGCGGCACCGGGGAGGTAGGTTTTGGGGTAGCCGTGAGTTCCTTTGCTGGCCCTGGCCTGTCCAGTCTGCAGGGCACCGGGGACGTTCCCACACGGGAGGCTGTGGGGTCCAGCATGGCCGATAGGCTTTTCACGCTGCCTGCACTCTCCACCTCCACTCCACTGGAGGGCGCTGCTGCGGGCGTTTCAGAACTGGTCCCGCCACTCACCGAGCTCAGCCGTTTCGGCGGAGGTGGGGGAGGTCCCTTCCGCCGCGCTCGGATGGCAAACGACTGACTGCGGCCGACGGTGCCCTCTGGCGTCGAGTGCAGGCGGGCCAGCTGGCTGCGGCCCGGCCGCCGTGTCAGGGTGGCGTAGGACGCTAAGGTCCCCGAGGGCGTTGCCGGTAACTCATCGTCATCGGGCTCGCCGTCCGACAGCGCGTAGCGCGTCAGGCTCTGGGTGCGCTTCTTGGGCCTCAGGGAGTCACCGTTCACTGGCAGCCTGGGTGCACCCAGTGTGTCAGAGCTGCCACAGTGGGACTGCAGGTAGCTGAAGGCCTTCTTAGCAGTGGGGCCCTGGGAGGTGCTTTGGTAAGACAGTGCCAGAGAGCCGCCGGACATGGGCTTCGCCGGTATGGATGGGTATATGAACCCCAGCACCTTGCTGGGCGTGTGGGGAGGCGTCGCACTGGGGGCAGTCTGCTGAAAAAGCTCCATCTTGGACGGCAGGGCTTGCCGCTGGTCCCGGCCTTCTGGAATATTGCGCTCCTTCCCCGGGCTGCCATTTGAGCGGCTGCCCCCGCTGTCCCCGCTGCCCAGGCTCTCCTGAGAGCGGCTGCGTGTGGCCCCCGGAGCCGGCGGCTCCTGGGAGTGTCCCGAGCCCCGCGAGCGAGTGCCGATGCTCTCCTGGCTGACGGACATGGCCGCCACGCTCCGCATGGCTAATCCGTCCTGACAGCCGCCGTAGGAGCCGCACATGGCGCTCTGCAGCTCGGCACTCAACTCGCTGTCCTGGAAAGTCAGCATCTTGGGCGTGTGGGGCGAGGGGCACTCCCCACTCTCCAGGGACTCAATGGCCACCAAGTCCAGTGCGGCGGGCAGCTTGCGGCGCAGCGTTCCCTGGCCCGCCTCTGCCTGGCTGTGGGCTTTCTGGATGTCAGACAGCCTTTTCACTGCCAGCATTATCTTCTTCTGGTGGCCTGAGGAGATGTAAGCAGAGCCACGGGAGTTGGATTAGGACACTGGCATAACAGCCTCTGGATCTCGGACACCATGGGACAGCGAAAAGGCTGGCTGAGGATCATGTGCGCTCACCCAGCTTGGTGATGCCAATCTCCTGCAAGTCCTCCCAGGTGATGTCCTTCACGATGCTGATGGAGTCATAGCCATTCTCTGACAGCTTCTTGTGGTACTGAGGCAGCCCGATGGCGCTGAGCCACTCAGTGAGGTCCGACTAAAAAAGGGAAAACGGCAACAGTCAAGACCAATACTTCGAGGGGGGCAAAGGCCTGGTCTTACAGGACTACCAGCAGAACTCTGTGGTACCTTGTACTTATAAGATATATGGCAGGAAAACAAGGTGAGATTAGCTCCCATGACAATCACCCCCTCAAAGGACAGCTCACCGGCATGTAGTCCGGCAGCCACTCTGGGATGCTCAGGTTTCCGATCTCTATGGAGATCTTCTTGCGATGGCCTGGTTTGGTCACCCCGATGGCAGTAAGATCCTGAAGGAAACCAGATTTCCATTAGCCGTCACAGCAGCTTCACAAAACAAAAGATACACACACACAGCATCAAGTCAAAATTTCATCCGCCCAACTAAACATCCCAAGATCACGGAGAAAACACAACTTCATGAGACACATAAAGAGAACCAACGGGAGCAGGAACTGAAACACACAGGTGAGATGGTGCGACTGGGGCAACCCTGGTAAGCAGGCCTACCTCAGGCGTCATGCGGCTGATGGTGGGCACGTCGTAGCCAGCGTTGAGGAAGTTGCCCGTGTACTGCTCCAACTGAAACTCACTCAGCCACTGGTAGATGGCCTCTGCATCCTGAAAAAAGGAAAAGAAATAGAAGCTTTCATTCAGACACCTTATTCCTACCAGCCCAAAGCAATGGACAAGTGAAGAAAACTTGGAAAGTAGGGTCAGTCAGTGTCCCTGGAAAAGTTGGGGTTTAGGGCCTTGCTCAAGAAAGATTATATATATAAGATTATATTCTGCCAGATGTGGGATTTTAAGCCGGAACCTTCTGGATATGGACACCGATTCCTAAGCCACTAAACTGCACATCACTCCCTATTAATGTTATTCATAAGGCTAAAACAACATGCAATTTGTTTAACAAGAGCTAAACAGAAAGTATTATACCAGCAATTGAATGCAATAATTAAATTAGAAGAGCAAGTGGTGGTGGGAGGACTCCTCACCCTGCCCTCGAGGAGCTGCTCAGGACGGACAAACTGCTGGCTGAAGCTCTGCTCCACGGCTCTCAGGCTGTTGGGGTTCTGTCGCCGGGAGCCTCCTAAACCCCAGAAGGGCGAGTCAGGTATCACGGCATCAGGACCCCCTCAGTGCCAGGGGCCCCCATATTAATCTTTATTCTTTATCTTTATTCTCTTCGACTCCACCAGCCTTAACATGGGGGGAGGCAGAGGGGGTGCAGAGCAGTGCAGGAGACACGCAGGCAGCCCCCTGCGGCCCGAGTCCTTGGCCAGAGTGCCAAAAGCCCACATTTAATTAAGATGCAAGACGTGTGAACGTCTTGTTAATACACTTCTACAAGATAAGTTCATTCACAAAAAACATGACCGCGTTACCACGTCCGTCCTTGAGTCCGGGAAGGAAATACTGCAAAGAAATTATGTGGATGCTAAGACAGCAGGAAGGAGAAGACAGACTTTCAACTGACCTTGAAGCGGGTCGGATTGCTTGACAGGGTCAGATCCTGAGCTGAGCTTCTGTACCATCTGATCACAGACAGGGGGAAGCTGCTGCACACAGAAACGTCACATGGCTCTGGGTGTTACACAACAGCACTATCCCAAGGCCTCAGATACCACCCATACCATTCTGTTGGCTGGCAGTGATAATGAACACCATATATATGTGAGGGTGCAGATTAAAGGATCACAGGCAGTGAAAGCAACCATATGAAAGTGAGCAGGGTGAGGCTGCGTACGGCACCTTGCTGAGGTCGCCGGCTCCTGTGCCGTGCTGCCCGCCATTGGGGGCGTGGCTGCTCTCCGTGCTCTGCCCGCTTCCGGCACTCCGAGTGCTTCCCACACTCCCCGTACTGCCCACGCTGTTCCTGTCGCCAGCTGCGGGAGGGGAGTCAAAGGAGAGACAGACAGACACAGGGAGGGTCACCTGGCTGCCTGTGACCCTGTTCAGAGCTGGGCCGAGCCACGGCCCACAGAGCCGCCACTTACCATACATCACTGGAAAATGAAATGGAGGAAAAATGCAGAGAGAGCGGCAAAGCACTGCGGGGCTCTGGGCCTCCACGAGCAAGCGGGCATTAAGGCATCCAGTGCCTTCTGAGACACAGAGGTTTTTGGGAACTGGGGGAGAGCACTGGTTCGTATAGGCTGCAGAAGCACTATCAGTATACCTGTACAGAAAATGGGTGGGGGGCTGAGTTGCAATCAAGGTAAAACTCTACAGTATAAAACCTCTGGATAATTTGGCGCAGCTGTTGTTTTTAAGTAACACCGCTAAGCCAGCAGGTTCACCGTGAGTGAGATGGATCTGAAGGGACTTT